>CAUYPK010022096.1:0-210702 GCA_963574355.1 Loris lydekkerianus
TTTTTTTTTTTTTTTTTTGTAGAGACAGAGTCTCACTTTACCGCCCTCGGTGGAGTGCCATGATGTCACAGGACTCACAGCAACCTCCAGCTCTTGGGCTTCCACAATTCTCCTGCCTCATCCTCCCTGGTAGCTGGGACTACAGGCACCCACCACAGCACCTGGCTATTTTTTAGAGATGGGGTCTCACTCTTGCTCAGACTGGTCTTGAAATCCTGAGCTCAGGCAATCCACCCACCTCAGCCTCCCAAAGTGCTAGGATTACAGTCTTGAGCCACCACAGCTGGCCGTCTTTTAATTTTTTAAATAACCCAGTTATTGGATGGATAATAATTGGCTTGAGACCAGCCTGAGCCAGGGCATGACACTGTCTCTAAAAAAGAGCTGGGTAACTGTAGTTCCATCTACTCTGGAGGCTGAGGCAAGAGAATCGCTTGAACCCAAGGATATGAGGTTGCTGTGAGGTATGACTCCACAGCTCTTTACTGAGGGTGACGAGGTGAGACTCTGTCTCAATAAAAACAAAAACAAAAACAAAAAAAAATTATTTAGGAGAACGGATTTCCTTCCTTCCTTCCTTTCTCTTTCTTTTCTTATGGCTCAGCTTCCTGAGTAGCTAGGACGACAGGCCCACACCAATATGCTGGTTAACTTTTTAATTTTTTGTAGAGATGGGGTCTTGCTATGTTGCCTCAAGTGATCCTGCCTGGGGTTCCTAACGTGCTTGGACAACAGGTGTGAGCCACTGTGCCCAGCCACTTTTTTCTTTCTTTTCCCTTTCATCTTCTTTAAATTTTTACTCTCTTTCCTTCACATCAGAGAGTTAATGTGCCAACCAGTAGCAAGGATTGATGTAGGCACATCTCACACATGGGCAGGAAAACCCAGTCATCTTGCTTATGAACCACAAAAGGGTGTCTGTGATTTTAGTTGTCCTGGTGTCTACAAAGTAGCATCTCATAGTGCCTTTTTATTTCTGTTTCTCTGATGATGTATGTTGTTCAGCATCTTTTCAAGTGTTTGTGAATAGATGTATAGATATATACTATATGCCATTTGTGTGTATCTTTGGAGAAATGTCTCCTTAAATCATTTGCCTTTTTTTTTTTTTTTTTTTTTTGAGATAGAGTCTCACTCTGTTGCCCCAGGGTCGAGTGCCTTGGTGTCACAGTTCACAGCAACTTTAAATTCTTGGGCTCAAGCAATCCTCTTGCCTCTCAGCCTCCTCAGTAGCTGGGACTATAGGCAGCTGCCACAATGTCTGACTAGTTTTAGAGAAGTGGTCTCACTTTTGCTCAGGCTGGTCTAGAACTCTTGCGCTCAAGCAATCAACTCCCTTCAGGCTCCATTTGCCCATTTTAAAAATTGGACTATTTGGGTGGCGCCTCTGGCTCAAAGGGGTAGGGTGCTGGTCCCATATGTTGGAGGTGGTGGGTTCAAACCCAGCCCTGGCCAAAAACCACACACACAAAAAAAATTGGCCTATTTTTTTTTTCCTGAGACAGTCTCACTCTGTCACCCTGGGTAGAGTGCCATGGTGTCAGCCTTACTCACAGCAACCTCAAACTTTTGGGTTCAAGTGATCCTCTTGCCTCAGCCTCCTGAGTAGATGGGACTATAGGCAACTGCAACAATGCCTGGCTAGTTTTTCTGTTTTTAGTAGAGACGGGGTCTTGTTCCTGCTCAGGCGGGTCTCAAACTCCTGAATTCAAGCAATACACCTGCCTTGGCTTCCCAGCATGAGAGATGACACGCAGCAGTTCTCAACCTGTAGGTCGCGACCTACAGGAACTGTATTAAAGGGCCATGGCATTAGGAAGGTTGAGAACCACTAGAGGTGTGAACCCCAAGACTGGGCCACTGGGCTTATCTTTTTATTTTTTTTATTTATTTTTTGAGACAGAGCCTCAAGCTGTCGCCCTGGGTAGAGCATCATGGCATCTCAGCTCACAGCAACCTCTAACTCCTGGGCTCAAGTGATTCTCTTGCCTCCGCCTCCCAAGTAACTTGGACTACAGGCGCCTGCCACAACACCAGGCTATTTTTTTTTTTTTTTGGTTGCAGCCCTCATTGTTGTTTGGCGGGCTGCGCTGGATTTGAACCTGCCAGCTCAGGTGTATGTGGCTGGTGCCTTAGCTGCTTGAGCCACAGGGGCCGAGCCTGGGCTTATCTTTTTATTATTGAGCGGTAGGATTTTTAAAATATATTTTGGATACTATAACTTTATTGAAGATATGATTTGCAATTGTTTTACTTCCTTTCTGTGGGTTGCCTTTCTATTTTCCTTTTCTTCTTCTTCTTTTTTTTTTTTTTTTTTTTTTGAGACAGAGTCTCATTTGTCCCCCTCAGTAGAGTGTTGTGCCATGGTGTCATAGCTCACAGCAACCTCAAAATCTTGGGCTCAAGTAAGTCTCTTGCCTCAGCCTCCCGAGTAGCTAGGAATACAGGTGCCCGCCACAACACCCGTCTATTTTTAGAGGTGGCGTCTCACTCTTGCTCAGGCTGGTCTCGAACCTGTGAGCCCAGGCAATCCACCTGCTTCAGCCTCCCAGAGTGCTAGGACTATAGATGTGAACCCACCACACCCAGCCATCCAAGGAAACTTTTATTTATTTATTTATTTGTTTATTTATTTATTTATTTTTGAGGCAGAGTCTCACTATGTCACCCTCAGTAGAGTGCTGTGCTGTTACAGCTCACAGCAACCTCAAACTCTTAGGCTTAAGCGATTCTCTTGCCTCAGCCTCCCAAGCAGCTGGGACTACAGGCACCCCCCACAACTCGCAGCCATTTTTTTGTGGCAGTTGTCATTGTTGATTTTAGCTGATTTTGGCTGGCTTCAAACCTGCCAACCTTAAAAAAAAAAAAAAGAAAAAAAAAACCCTGCCAGCCTTGGTGTATGTGGCCAGCGCTATACACACTGAGCTACGGGTGCCACCCCCAGGGAAACCTTTTTTTAATTAATTAATTTATTTATTTTTGTTGTTGCAATTTGGCCGGGGCTGGGCTCAAATCCACCACCCTCGGCATATGGGGCTGGTGCCCTACTCCCTGAGCCACGGGTGCCGCCACCAAGGAAACTTTTAAATAAAAATTATAGGAGGTCATCATTTTGACCTGAGCTCCTTCACTAGGTCCCAATATACCAGACTAAAACCAAAATAGGATCACTTATACTGAAATTTCACATCACCAAAATCAAAACTTAGTTGTTATCTGGCCTTCCGAGAAATCAAGAGAAAGAGATAACGGCCTAGGCTTGGCACCCGTAGCACAGTGGTTACAGTGCTGGCCACATACACCAAGGGTGGCAGGTTCAAACCCGGCATGGGCCAGCTAAACAACTGCAACAACAAAAAAATAGCCAGGCATTGTGGCGGGCACTTGTAGTCCCAGCTACTTGGGAGGCTGAAGCAAGAAAATCTCTTAAGCTCAAGAGTTTGAGGTTTCTGTGAGCTGTGAGCAACATAGTGGGACTCTGTCTCAAAAAAAAAAAAAAAAAAAAGATGGGGCGGTGCCTGTAGCTCCAAGGAGTAGGGCATCGGCCCCATGTGCTGGAGGTGGTGGGTTCAAGCCCAGCCCTCGCTAAAAACCGCAAAAAAAAAAAAAAAGATATAACAGCCTAATTTCCCAAACAAGCTAGTCTTCAAGTAGCATGATTATGAAGTTTCCTCTGTTTTAATCCTTACAACAAAGAATAACCTGACAACCTGACGTTAAGTAATCAGTTATTGTTCTATTGTTCTGTCATTCTGCCTTGGCCTTACAAGAAAAATGACTTTAAAATGACCAAAGTGGCTCATGCCTGTAATTCCAGCACTCTGGGAGGGGAAGGCAATCCGACCCTTGAGTTCAGGAGTTGGAGACTAGCCTGAGCAAGAGCAAGACTCTGTCTCTAAAAAAAAAACAAAAACAAAGGGCAGCGCCCGTAGCTCAGTTGACAAGAGCGCCAGCCACCTACACCTAGGGTGGCAGGTTTGAACTCAGCCAGGTCTGCTAAGCAACAATGACAATTGTAACCAAAAAATAGCTGGGCATTATGGCGAGTGCCTGTAGTCCCAGCTACTTGGGAGGCTGAGGCAAGAGAATCACTTAGGCCAGGTGTCTGAGGTTGCTGTGAGGTATGACACCATGGCAGTCTATCCAGGGTGACAGCATGAGACTCTGTCTCAAAAAAAAAAAAAGGAAAGAAAGAAAAGAAAAAAAGGGGGAACCGCCCACCCCCAGCAAATCCTGAGGGACAAATCAGTTGTGCAAGAAATTTGAAAGATGGCCGGGCGCAGTGGCTCATGACTGTAATCCCAGTACTCTGAGAGATCTAAGTGGGTGGATTGCCTGAGCTCACAGGTTCAAGATTAGCTTGAGCAAGAGCAAGACCCCGTCTCTAAAAATAGCTGGGTGTTGCAGTGGACATCAGTAGTTCCAGCTACTTGGGAGGCTAAGGCAAAAGGATTGCTCGAGCCCAAGAGTTTGAGGTTGCTGTGAGCTATGACACCATAGCACTCTACTGAGGGTGACAAATGAGACTCTGTCTGAAAAAAAAAAAAAAGAAAAGAAATGAAAGAAAAATACATTTGAAAGATGAGATGGTATTTACCCTGGAAAATTTTTCCAAAGTGAAAGATAAAAAAGGCCGGTCACCCCATAGTTCATTGGTTAGGGCATCAGCCACATGCTCCAGGGCTTGAACCTGGCCAGGGCCTACTAAACAAATAAAAAGAGCTGGGTATTATGGCGGGCAGCTGTAGTCCCAGCTACTAGGGAGGCTAAGGCAAGAGAATCATTTGAGCCCAAGAGTTTGAGGTTACTGCGAGCTGTGACGCCAGGGCACTCTACTGAGGGGTGACATAATAAGACTCTATCTCAAAAAAAAAAAAAAAAAAAAAATCTCTACTAAAAATAGAAAAATTAACCGGACCTTTTGGTGTAAGCCTGTAATCCCAACTATTTGGGAGGCTGAGACAAGAGGATTTCTCAAGCCCAAGAGTTTGAGGTTGTTGTGAGATATGATGCCCTGGCACTCTATCTAGGGTGACAGAGTGAGACTCTGTCTCAACAAAAAAAAAAAAAAAAAAAGAAAGAAAGAAAAAGAAAAAAAGAAAGAAAGAAAAGAAATACTTGTGGAATGAATGAGCTAGAGGGAAGTAAGTTACCAGATGTGGCCTGCCCTACCTAGGAGGAGTCCTAGGTAACATTTCCTGGAAGGAGTGGATACTGACATAGTACAGGTAGTTCAATTCAACACAGGTAGTTCAATTCAACAATCTGGCATCTACCCAAGTGCCAGCTATAAGGATACAATGCTACCTGGAATGAGTAAGACATTCCTTCAAGGAACTCCATAAACATAGGCCTGACTTTTGCAATATTTTGTGCCAAGTAGTGTATTAGACACATATTATTGCGCTTAAACCTCACAGTAATTCTGTTAGGTAGGAGTTATCACTCCCCTTTCATAGATGAGAAACCAGCTTCAGAGTGATCAAGAAACTTATTGAAGGTCAAACAGCTAATAAATGGTGGAGTCAGTATTTGAATTTTGCTGTCTCACATAGAGTATTCTTAAGTACTGAAGAATATAAAGAAGAAATGATCAATTTTGTGTGGGGTGTATCTGGATTTTTTTTGACATTATTTATTTATTTTTGAGACAAAGTCTCACTTTGTCACCCTTGGTAGAGTGCTATGGCGTCATAGCTCACAGCAACCTCCAATTCTTGGGCTCAAGTGATTCTCTTGCCTCAACCTCCCCAAGGAGCTGGGATACAGGCGCCCACCACAATGCCTGGCTATTTTTAGACACGGGGTGTTGCTCTGGGTCAGGCTGGTCTTGAAGCCATGAGCTCAGGCAATCCACCCATCTTGGCCTCCCAGAGTGCTAGGATTACAGGTGTGAGCCACCACACCCAGCCTTCCTGACATAATTTAAAGAACAGAAAAGGCAGTCCTAGCACCTACTGAATGCTAGGCACTGTGCTCCTCTTGCTGTCTGCAGTAGTGCCTGCGAGGTTATGGTTCTGCCTCCATTTTGAGGGTGAGGAGGGAGGCTTAGAGACCTGTAGTGGGTCAGGGTGTGACTGTGTGTCATTCCCTCTCAACCTCGTTTGATGTGGTTCATGAGGCAACACCACAGACAACCACCTTTTCGTGTCTACCAAGCATGTAACTCTGTACAACACTTCCCAAACCTCCCTGTCCTGTGAGGGAGGAATGACAATCATTAAAATCTGTATCTGATGAAGAAACAAGAGATGCCACAGAAGGGCAGTGCTGACCACTCCAGTCAGCCATGCTAGCCACTGTGCAGGTCCCACCTCCCTATACCTCCATGAGTAATACCCCCCTCCTGGAAAAACTTGCCTCAGCCTCCCAAGTAGTTGGGACTATAGACGCTTGCCACAACACCCAGCTACTTTCAGAGATGGGGTCTCGTTCTAACTCAGGCTGGTCTCAAATTTGTAAGCTCAGGCGATATTACAGGCAAGAGCCACCGCACCTGGCTAGCAAAGACTATCTTTTTATTTTTTAATTTTGTGCAGTTTTTGGCCAGGGCCAGGTTTGAACCCACCAACCTCCAGTATATGGGGCCGGCAACCTACTTCTTGAGCCACAGGCACTGCCTCAGCAAAGACTATCTTAAACATCTCAGTGTCCTCTATATTTTGCACCGTGAACCTCTTTTTGTTAGTATCACCTTGAAATTTTTCTCAGCTCAGCGCCTGTAGTTCAAGCGGCTAAGGTGCCAGCCACATACACCAGGGCTGGCTGGTTCGAACCTGGCCTGGGCCTGCTAAACAACAATGACAACTACAGCAAAAAATAGCTGGGCATTATGGTGGGCGCCTGTAGTCCCAGCTACTTGGGAGGCTGAGGCAAGAGAATTGCTTAAGCCCAGGAGTTGGAGGTTGCTGTGAGCCATTATGCCATGGCACTCTACCCAGGATGACAGCTTAAGGCTCTGTCTAAAAAAAAAAAAAGAAATTTTTCTCAAAAAAGCAGTATGCCATGTTAACCAGTTTGATGAAATATTTCAAATTGTATATAAAACCAGCACATTGCACCCCATGACAGCATTAATATACACAGCTATGATTTAATAAAAAAAAAGAACACAAAAAAAAAGAAAAAAAAAGAAGAAGAAAGCAAGCCAGTGTGCCTTCTGTGGTCCCTGTCCTCTGGGATTCAGAAGGTCTGTGCCCAATTCTCTGCTCAAAACTCTGTTCAAGGCTCTCCCTAAAATTGTTGTTACACATGCCATGCAGAGTTTCATAGAATGGATTATCTTCCCCATCCTGAGGAAGCCAATTGCCCTTCAGAAATATGGCTGCAATTGCTTCACTTCCTGTATCATGTGAATCGCCGGTAGCTGTCACATGACCTATACATCATGAAGCCGGAATTAACCCTCAAGGCTAACCTGGTGCCTATAACCTGGGTAGGCACCTACATCCTTGTTTTTATTTAGTAGATCCTCTATCCCTCAGAGACTCTGGATCCCTTGAAGTCTTCTCTTCATCTGGTGACCCTGGGATGATGTTTTCAAGTCCTTCCAGAGAGGTAAATGGGCCAGGGTCCCAATCGGCCTTGTCACACTGCTCCAGGAACCCTGGCCGTCCAGGCTTGAAATTCAACAAATGACAGACTTCTTTGAGCCCAGGCCATCATGGCTCTTTGAGCAAGGCAAACGTGGAGGGAGGTGGAGAGGGGTTGAAGTCGAAGTGTGAGGGAGGAGGGTTGAGGAGAGTTCTGGTTTGGGGCAGGCAGAGCTGTCCAGCAGAGGGGTTGCAGGGAGGGCTGCACCCAGGTTTCTGTGGGCCTTGTGCCATCCTGAATAAAGGTGGGAGACAAGGCCATGGGCACCCACAGGCAGCCAAGCCCTTCCCAAGAAGAGTAGCTGAGGAGTGGAGAGGGGCCTGCCTTTCAGACACTTATTTTGTTCTCAGGAATGTCCCAAGCACCCGGGTAGGGTAGGTATCATGGCTGCCAGCCTCACAGCATTGCTTCTACTTCAGGTGGTGTCCTGGGCATCAGGTGAGTGAGAAGGGGGGAGGTGGAACTGAGTAACTGAGGCTTCCTCCTGCCTAGTAGTTCTTTTTTTAGAGACAGAGTCTTACTTTGTCGCCCTCAGTAGAGTGCCATAGTGTCACAGCTCACAGCAACCTTCAGCTCTTGGGCTTAGGCGATTCTCTTACCTCAGCCTCCCAAGTAGCTAGGACTATAGGTGCCCGTCACAATGCCCAACTATTTTTTTGTTGCAGTTTTGGCCAGGGCTGGGTTTGAACCCGCCACTCTCAGTATAAGGGGCCAGCGCCCTACTCACTGAGCTACAGGTGCTGCCCCTGCCTAGTAGTTCTTTGTAGCCTTCTGGTGCACTGGTGGTAGACTTTTAGTTTGTGCTCAGCAAGCCTTCCCACTGGTTGAGGCCAGCCTTCTGTGTTCATTGTCTCCCAGCCAGTGCGTTTGTGCTCTGAGTCCTCATCCTGTTTCTGCTTGTGCCCTTTCCTCCCAGGTGCCCGCCCCTGCATCCCTAAAAGCTTTGGTTACAGCTCAGTGGTCTGTGTTTGCAATGCCACATACTGTGACTCTCTTGACCCCCTGACCCTTCCTGCTCCTGGCACCTTCAGCCGCTATGAGAGTACACGCAGTGGGCGTCGGATGGAGCTGAGTACAGGGACCATTGAGGCCAATCGTACGGGCACAGGTGATCACTATGTCCCTCACCCTTAAGCCAGGCTGGGTCCTCCTGGAGCTAAACCATGTCAGTGTTTTTTCCTTGTGCACTCACACTCTTTATTCTCGGTGGGTGTCCTCAGGGCTCCTACTGACCCTGCAGCCAGAACAGAGGTTCCAGAAAGTGAAGGGGTTTGGAGGGGCTATGACAGATGCTGCTGCTCTCAACATCCTTGCCTTATCACCTCCTGCCCAAGATTTACTACTTAAATCGTACTTCTCTGAAGAAGGTGAGGAAGGGGACAAAATGATACAGGGCAATGGACGATTTCCATGGACCTTGACTTCTACCCATCCCTGATCTTGTTCCTCTCTTAATGCCCAGTGAAATAAGACTGCCTTGCTGACTTTCTAAGTGCTTGGGTGCTCTTGGCTTAGAAGGGCTGTGCTTCGCCCAGGTGCTGACTTCCACAGGCCCCACCTGTGGAGGGAGCTCAAGTTCCCTTTGGCCCAGAACCAGCAGCTGACAGGCCCAGTCCCATGCTCTGTTGACTCAGACCCCATTATCTTGGTCACCTTTAATGGTAGGAATCGAATATAACATCATACGGGTACCCATGGCCAGCTGTGACTTCTCCATCCGCATCTACACCTATGCTGACACCCCTGATGACTTTCAGTTGCGCAACTTCAGCCTCCCAGAGGAAGATACCAAACTCAAGGTGGGCATTTGGGCTGCTTCAGGCCCTGGTGATATTGATATCTAGGGACTGAGAATATTCAGACTGGGGCAGAAAGATGTAAAACCTGCCCCCTGCCCTCTCTTTAGTCCTGAGGGTGGGGGCTGACAGTTGTACCTGATGTGCTGGTTGGGCTAGTCTGTCTGTTCCAACTCTGGGTGTCTCTCCACTGCCTTTGTCTCTAGATACCCCTGATCCATCGGGCTCTGAAGTTATCTCAACGCCGTGTTTCACTCTGCGCAAGCCCCTGGACATCACCTACTTGGCTTAAGACCAATGGGGCAGTGAATGGGAAGGGGTCACTCAAGGGCCAACCAGGGGATATCTACCACCAAACCTGGGCCAAATACTTTGTCAAGTAAGAGACTACCAAGGCCATGGGCTCTGGACCAGCCTCCCCTTTGGATACCTTGGTCTATATCCCACCCTTTGACCTGGCCCGACCTCCAGATCTGTCCCTCCCCATTTTACCTTCTGGTATCTCGTAGACTCAGGCCTGTCAGTTGTGCCCCTCCCCCACCCCAATCAGGCTTCCTGTTCCCTAGGGTCATGGTCTTTTCACTCATGGCTGTTCTCCTGCCAGGTTTCTGGATGCTTATGCTGAGCAAAAGTTACGGTTCTGGGCAGTGACAGCTGAAAATGAACCTTCTGCAGGGCTGATGAGTGGGTACCCCTTCCAGTGCCTGGGCTTCACCCCTGAACATCAGCGAGACTTCATTTCCCGTGACCTGGGCCCTACCCTTGCCAACAGTACTCACCGAAATGTCCTTCTGCTCATGCTGGATGACAACCGCTTGCTGCTGCCCCACTGGGCACAGGTGGTAAGGCCCAGTAACCTCCAAATCCAGTGTCCAAATAACTGGCTCCGGAATTTAACAGCATCTTTGCCAGCCCAACTATTGATTCCTATAGCACCACCCTCTTTGGTCCCCCAGGGCTCACCCTGTGGATTCCCATGTTAGTCACTTTAAGCCCCACTAATTGCATTCTTCCCACTATCCACTTCTTAGCACTCTAGTTCCTTTTCCAGAACCCTCTTTGTAGGCTTCAAGGGTCAGTGACTCCCCTTCCCCAGTGATCCTTCCCTTTGCAGGTGCTGAAAGACCCAGAGGCAGCTAAGTATGTTCATGGCATTGCTGTACACTGGTACCTGGACTTTCTGGCTCCAGCAAAAGCCACTCTGGGGGAGACACACCGCCTGTTCCCCAACACCATGCTCTTTGCCTCAGAGGCCAGTGTGGGCTCCAAGTTCTGGGAACAGAGTGTGCGTCTAGGCTCCTGGGATCGAGGGATGCAGTACAGCCACAGCATCATCACGGTGAGCTACCATCTCCCTCCAGCAAAGCAGACCATCTCAGACCCTTCCTAGTCTCATGGAAGGCTGGCAGGCCTTCCTTTCCAACTTTTCCCTCGCTAGCCTGCCTTTTGAGGCAATTTTGGGGAACCATAGTTCTCTATTTTGCTTTTCCTTCACTGACCTGCACACCCCATCATCTTTTCTCCAAATGCTTGGGTCCTGGGATGTTGCATCTATTTCAGATTTCTCAGCTTCCCCAGAGATGTCTCTGTGAGTAGGATGCCCCACTCATAGGACTGAGCCACCCACAGCACCTCCTGCCCCCCATGCAACACTTAACTACACTCTCTGGGGACCTCCAGTGTTGAGCCTCTGTCTCTTTGCCCTTGTCCTACCCTAGAACCTCCTGTATCATGTAGTTGGCTGGACCGACTGGAACCTTGCCTTGAACCCTGAAGGGGGACCCAACTGGGTGCGCAACTTTGTTGATAGCCCCATTATTGTGGACATCACCAAGGACACATTTTATAAACAGCCCATGTTCTACCACCTTGGCCACTTCAGGTGAGTGGGGGGTGGGCACCCCATTCCATACCAGGCCTGTCATCTCCCACATTGGACTTTACATCACCCTACAACAGGACAGAGCAGGAAGGCATGTAGGGTGGGAACCTTGAGAAAGGCACACCCATCCTCTCTTGCACAATGTAGGCAGGATGTGACTAGGTGGCATCTTTCACATAGGTAACCCCTGAACGGCTGGTGCTGGGGCTGCAATGTGGGAAGGCAGGGTCTGTGCCTGGCAGCATAGCTCATGTCTCAGAGAGTTAGAGCAGAGCTCTGGCCGGAGTTATGGGGTAGGCAGGTGAATTACTTCCCTTTTTTTTGGAGACAGAGTCTCACCTTGTCGCCCTCAGTAGGGTGCCGTAGCACAGCAACCTCCAACTCTTGGGCTTAGGCGATCCTCACTTGGTTCTGGGCAGCCTCCTGAGTAGCTGAGACTACAGGTGCCGGCCACAATGCCCGGCTATTTTTTTGTTGCAGTTTGGCCAGGGTGGGTTTGAACCCACCACCCTCAGTATATGGGGCTGGCGCCCTACTCACTGAGCCACAGGTGCCGCCCCGGTGAAGGGTTTGATGGGGGATGTCCTGAGCACCAAGAGGGCTGGGCTAGGGTCCCTGATAATGCCTGTTCCCATACTCAGCAAGTTTATTCCTGAGGGTTCCCAGAGAGTGGGGCTGCTTGCCAGCGAGAAGAGCCACCTGGACACAGTGGCCCTGATCCACCCTGACGGATCTGCAGCAGTTGCAGTGGTGCTGAACCGGTGAGGGGAACGGTGGGGCTTGGCCTGAGCTGAAGACAGGGTGGGCCATTGGAGAGCCACACTCTCAGCTTTCCCTCTCCTCTCTCTAGCTCTTCTAAAGATGTGCCTCTTACCATCAAGGATCCTGCTTTGGGCTTCCTGAAGACCATCTCACCTGGTTACTCCATCCAAACCTACCTGTGGCGTCGCCAGTAATGGAGCAGATATTCAAGGAAGCACCAAGGCTCAGTATGGACATTAAAGTGACAGAATCAACTAAGATGCTATATGTAGCTAAAGACAACATAGCAGGGCCAGGGTGAGCTTACAGTGATATAAGCCCAGGGCCAGTGGTTTGGGTGACTCATTCTCCCCTATAGTTGGTGCCAAGGGCTGGAAACCCTTGGGGAAAGATCAGGAAGCCCCAGGCCCCCACCCCCATGCTTGTGTGAGCGTATACTGTGCTGGTGGCCGTGGAATCTGGGCCCAGGCCCAGGGTGAGCTCACTGTCTGTGCAAACACAAGATGGGGAGGAGGGGGCCAAAGAAGAGACTAGGAGTTGGGGACTGTTTGACTTTCCTGGGGATGCAGAGCTAGGCTCATGTAGAAGCAATGTTGGTGTCACAGCTAAAGCTAAGAGCCCTGGGGAGGCTCAGGCACCCAGCTGGCACCAGCTAGGAACAATGGCAGACCTTAAAAGAAGAGAATGTTTGATTCCAGCGTATGTGAGCAGCTTTATTCTTAGGGGTGGCACCCCATTTCTGGCTGTAACAATAACAGAGAGGCACAGGGGCCTCTGGAATGCATTTGAGTAGAAAAAATCAGTCCAGGGAGCATGAGGATGAATCATTCCTCTTCTTCTTCCTCAACCATGCCTAGGGCCTGGGTACCTGGGGCCTGGGCTGGTGTTACCCGCTGAATAGAGACAATGCCACTGAGTAGGGCATAGCCCACCATGGCTGCTAGCCCTGCCAGCACCGAGAGGACCTGGTTCCGCCGCCGGTATGGCTCCTCCTCAGTCTCTGGGCCAGCTGGTGTCTGGCGTGGGGGTGGTACCTCAGCTGAAGGTCAAGGAAGGGAGGTGGGCAGGAGGCTAGTTCCTGGACTCCTGCCCACTCCCCCCAGGACTGTCCCCACCTGTCTGCGCCTTACCTCCATCCCAGGGGAAGTAGAGGCTGAGGATGTGGGTGCAGTAGGCACAGAGGTTGTGCAGCCCCCTCAGGTGGGCCTGCAGCTTCCCGCTGGGCAGTTTTGCCTGCAACAGCAGGGCCAAGTAGCTAAAGACAAAGGCATCCAGGGAGGCAGGGCTAGAGCAGAGAGAGAAGGGCAAGATGGAGAGGACATCTAGGGCAGAGGGAGAAAGCTGGAGCTGGAGGAAGAGTCAGCCTTAGGAGGTGGGCTCTGGGCAACAGGGTGTTAGCAGAGAAGGACAGGACACACAGTTCTGGACCTGGTACTGAGAGAGTTCTCCAGGTGGCGCCAGCTTAGCTGAATGGGGCTCTATACCAGGGCTGCATAAAGGATACATTGAGTGCTCTACAGCCCTGCAGGCCCCTCCTATGCCTGGCTGCCCTCCCACCCTACCCTCCTGTACCTCCAAGCCTCACACACAGTCCCGCTGTCACCAGCCCAGTGTCTTAAGTCCTCATATCCAGAGCCTAACCCCCAACCCCAGCCCCAGCAGCTACTTCTGAATCTGTATCTTCTCCCAAGCTGCTCACTCCCCCTGGAGTCAGACTCACGCATCTCCAAAAAAGAACTTCTGAGAGCCCAGGCGCTGAGAGAGAAGGGTCAGGCACTCCCGAGCTTCTTGGTACAGCTACAGGAAGGACACAAGCAGGCTTATGGCTGCAGGAGCAGTGCCACCTGCCCACTGAAGCATTCCCATTCCTGGCCATCATCCTTGGGGTTCATCTCACACAGCAGCCTCATCCCACAGCTACCTCCTTCTCCAGCTCATCCTCATCCTCAGGCCTGTGTTCCCCACACAGCAGCTGTAGCCGCTCCATGTACTGGCGCTGCATGCGGCCGGGCAGGAAGAAGTTGAGAGGAAAGGGCATAGCCTCTGCATACCACTTCCGAGTCACTTCCACATAGTTCTTGGCATCTATCCAAAAAGTATGTATCTGGATTGGGTAAGTAGGAAGGAAAAGGCAGGTCTGAGCCAGCACATCTGCCTGTCAAGGTGGGCTCTTGATCCCCACACTGCTCTAAGTCTATGTGTGGGGTGTACTGCTGGCCAGGAGTGCTGGGCCGGGCACACTTACCAGCACTGGTAGCAGCTTCTCCTCCAGTAGAGACATGAAGGCCAAGGTGTCTGCCCCTTGCCGGGCAGACAGGTCATAATCAGCATTGTACTTCTGTAGAGGAAATATCCATGAGGTGGACACGGGGAACTGCAGGGCACTTTGCCAGAGAGTAAGGAATCCTGTCTGGTCCCCCTCACTGGCCCCTGAGTGTAGCAGAGACAGAACAAGGAGTTTTTCCTGCTGAGGCTCCCTTGCCTGGGCCCAGCAATACCCTGTTGCTGTTGGCAGAAAGCCTGGGCCTTGCAGCCCATTGGCTGTCAAGGTCTGCACCCATTGGGGGGAGAAAGGAAGGCCCGGCCACAAACTAGGAGTAGCTCCCAGAGTTTCCATGGAAAGCTGGCAGCATGCCTGCTGACAGCAACTTTCTAACTTTCCCAATCCAGATACCACAAAGCTAGCAGGGTGGAGCGCAGATGTAGGTTGGGCCTCAGTCCATGCCTCAGGAACTAGGGGACGCCATCCTCACATTCCCTGGGCCCAGTGAGCCCATGCTCAGGGCCCCCCAGCTTGTACCCTCAATGCCCAGCTCTTAGCTGTTTCTATTTCATTCCATGGTCCAGGTGCTGCCACCACATACATTCCACATGTGCCCCCAGATCTCAGTCTGCTCCACCTTCCCAGTCTCCAAGCTCTGCTCTTCAGCATCCCCCTCCACATCTGGAATAAGCTTTGTCCCCAAATAACCTCTTGAACATGGTTCTTAAATCTCTCTGAGCCTCAGTTCTCCCCTGTGGAACGGGGGTAAGCATCTTTCTCTCAATGTGGCTATTAAGAAATAATTTAAGACAATACTCTGGAAACTGGAAAAGTTCTTTTCATAAGTAGGGAACTAGGGTAATGCCAGGAGCTTTGGCTTTTATCTGGATCCCCTATTTCCAGGCCTCCTAAGCCTCCATTAATTTTCCAGCTCCCTAACCTTTAGGAAAGTAGTACTAAGTAAAAAGATCCCATTTCTGACAATGTGTTCTCTCTTGCGACCAGACTGTGAATACTAAAAGGATTTTTAGAAAGTTTGCTGGCTTAGCTCCAAGTTTTATAAATAAGGAGTGCACAGCTTGGAGAGGTTAAGTAGCTTGCCCAAGACCACACAATCAATGACAGAGTGAAAAGCACAGACCAGGCCTCTCTATTCCTATTGTAATACTCTTCCCCAACCTAGCTCTAAGTCTTTGCCTATCCTGAGTCCCACATTTAGCCTTAGTCCCTGAAAACAAAGAAGTGGCCCTTAGAAGTTCCTCTCCAGTCCCGCCATTGAAGTCTTCAGAGCCAACTGTTGTCTTCCACTCTCCTTTCTCTTCCTGGTGTCATCAGCTTACACCTCTCTCCCTGCCCAGCAGGCAGAAAGCCTCTGGATGTCCCAGCAGTACCCTGAGCTTGATCTCTGGCTTAGTATTTTACTGCAATACAGTGATATCATATGTCTTTCCCCCATCAGACTATGTACTCCTTGATGTTCTGGGTCACCTGTGTCTAGCGTGGCATATGTCTGGTGCTCAATAAATATGTGTTCCACCATGATTGCATTAATGTACACAGCTATGATTTAATAAAAATATATATATATGTTTTCCACTGAACTGACTGAACTTCCACTGGCAGCTGATATCCAAGCCACTTACCTCTTTTCGAAGGTGGGTGATGATCTTGTGTGGTACTGAGATGACCTCTCCAAGACTGGTCTGAAGGGCAGGTAGAGTGCCTGACATTGAGAGAGAAGTATGCCCACCAAGCACTTTGCTGCCTATCTGTACATACACATTCCTATCTCTGTCTTGCTCCTCCCTTTGTATACACTCTTCCTCACCCGCCAAGGACATTGAGTACCTGAAGGGCTCCGCCAGGGATTGGTGATCTTGTGCACTTTGAGTGGAGCACCAGTAAATCTGGCATAGGTCTGCAGGGAAAGGCAGAAGACAGAGAGACAGGGCCATGGCCCCCACAGAGGAAACAAGAGAAACACTATTTATTAACTACCTTATATGTCAGGCCCTCTACTTAGAACCTTAGTACAAAAATAGAGGTAGACTTTACCATTTCTATTTTATAAACAGGCAATACAGAGCTAAGAGATGATTACAAGTCAGCCAGAAAAATTCTTTCCTCTACCTCCTCTCCTGCCATCTACTTGGTGAACACCTATTCTCAGTAGCTATTCCCAACCAGTGTCCTCCTTCTTGAAAGCACTGACCTGCCCTTCTTTGGCAGTCTCTATGGCCTGTTCCTACTTATATCTTAAACCTGAACATTTCATTACATTTATTTGCTTACATGTCTGCCCTTCTGGTTTTTTGTGTGTTTGTTTTTGAGACAGAGTCTCACTTTGTCACCCTTGGTAGAGTGCCTTGGTGTCATACCTCACAGCCATCTCAAACTCTTGGATTCAAGCAATCCTCTTGCCTCAGCCTCCTGAGCAGCTGGGACTACAGGCGCCTGCTACAACGCCCACCTATTTTTAGAGGCGGGGTCTCACTCTTGCTCAGCAATCCATTGGCCTTGGCCTCCCAGAATGGTAGGATTACAGCCAACGTGCCCAGCATGTCTGCCTTTCTGTAAACAACTAGAGGGGAAGGCCCAAATCTTTTTCATAATTGTAAGGCGATAGTTGGTATTTGGAAGATTCCTAATGCATGCTTGTTAAATGAAGGAGTGAGTGAGTGAATGAAGTGAACTAAGTCTTATTCCAAAACTCTTTCTACAGAGCCTGGCTGTGGGGCATTTGGTTCAAGAGTAGGTTTAATAAATGTTGTTTAGTGAGAAGAAGGAAAAGGGGGCCGAGAAGGCAGAAATGCCAAGCCAGACGAGATCCCAGATAGTCCACTCTAGTACGTGTAAATCTCTGAATGGAGAAACAACAACCACAGAGAAAGGATCACCCAAGGTCACGCAATGGGTAAATTGATAAAGGACTAGAACCCATTTTCTGAACCCTCAGCCAGTCCTTCCTCCATTCTGCACAAAGCCTAAGAAACTGTAATATACGGCACCTAGCCCATATCTGCCACGCATTTTCTTTTGAGTGCCTCAATTTCCCTCATTGCACCTGTGCTGAGGAGCCCTGGCAAAGTTCGGAAGCTAGGCTAGTTCAGTCCCCTCCCCAGTCCTCCAGGGCACCGGCACCATCCCTCACCAGTACAGCCAGGCTGTCCAGGTCCACTGACGGCAGCCCCCAGCCCCCAGACCAGCAGAACAGCTCCATGGGCGCCGCCATTTTGCCCGCCCTCTGCCCCGGAAGCGCCTCCCAGCAGACTGCTGCACTCCCCGTGGCGGACCCGCCCTCGGCCCCCGCCCCTCTGATAGCTCTGGGCGGGGGCCCCGGGGAGGCCATGGCGGAGGCGCGGCTTTTGGTGGCCGGAGAAGCTGTATGACGGCTGTGGGCGGGGCAGCGAGCTTCGGGAGAAGGCGGCCGCTGGCACTTCCAGAGGTGGCCCCCGCAGCGGTAGAGGGCTGCGGGCCAGGCGCGCCTGAGAGAGTCGCGGCGCCTTGGCTGAGTGCAGCCCCGAACCCCCGAAGCCCTGGAGGGTCCTGGAATCCCAGGCTGGCTCCGGGGGCGCTCGCCAAACTGCACGTGGCCTGGAGTGCTCCGGGGCCCCTTGAGGCTCGGCCCAGGTCGAGGACTGCGGGGGTGTCCCCCCAGCCGCATGTTTTCCACAGCGCGTTATGTTTGGAGCGGGCCCCGCGCCGCCAGTCGCCATGGAAACAAAACAGGGGCGGCGGCGGCCGGAACCAGGCCGCGCTGGGGGAGGGGAGGTGGGTGCGCGCCTCGGCCTCGGTGACGCGCGCTTAGGCGCCCCCGCCTCATCCGGGTCACAGGCCGTCCGCTGGTGTTCCTCAGTCTGGTTTTCGGTTCTTGGCTTGTCCCCTGGTCTCCTTTTGTCCTTGCCGTCCTTTTCTTTCCTCTTTGTTGATTTCTTTACTACGGTCTCACCCACTGCTGCTTTATTATGCGCTTCCAGACTCCCAAGTTTTCTTGAGAATGAGGGAAAATGGAGCAACACGCACATACTGGGGGACCCTCACCCTAATAAAGAGAACTCGCTCTGCCAGAGCAGCAACTTCAGCCATTCGGGCATCCCTGGGCACTACAGCAAACTAATTTGGCCACTCCCTTGGCATCCTTTCTTGCCAGCTGTGGAATAATGCCCCGTCTGGCACTAACCCCTGCCAGGGTTTCTGTCTTCCCCAACCACGTCTTCCAGAAAACAGTAGCATTCGGTGGTACTGCGCGTTGAGAATCCCAAGGGGATGACAGGGGAGAGGGAGGCACCTGGGAACAGGACCATTGGGAGCAATAGGTAGGGATGCCTCCTGGACTCACTTTCCGGTGTCCCGGGTTCCCAGAGTTGGTGATGCCTCCAGGGTGATTGGCAGCTCTTTGTTTCAGCCCCCCCTCGCCCGCCTGCTGGCCCCCCCATCCCCCCCCGCCCCTGCTCTCCCCGCCTAGCCTTTTCCCCTCCCAGCCGCTCACACGCCTGGGATAGCGAGCCGGCTGAGCGGCATGGAGACACAGGAACTTCGGGGGGCCCTGGCTCTTCTCCTTCTTTGCTCTTTCGCATCTGCTAGTCAGGACCTGCAGGGTAAGCCTGTCTCTGTCCTCATAGACCCCTCTCTGCCTCCTTCTCATTTGCCCTCAGTCCAAGTAGCAGGGAACATGTGGGTAAGGGGAGAGTGGAAGAGCCCTGACATTGAGCTGGAGGATAGAGTCACACTGCCTAGAGTTGGTGGGATTATGGCCTGGTGGAGAGGGGTGGGTATCAGGGAGTGGTGGGTGGGTGGGAACTGGCCAGGGTCTGGCATGAACCCGGGCAGAGGTCTCAGGAACTGGATGCAGGGCTTCCCGGCTGGGTTGGTGTTTGGGCATCTGTAGGCACCCCTGGTGAGGGAGAGCAGCCTGAAAGTGGGTGTACTGTGGGGGTCCCTGGGCTTCATTCTCTGCTGCAGGATTGCTGCCTGGACAGGGTAGGGGTGGGGAACAAGAGGTCTGGGCTCTCCCGGAGGTCTGGTGGTGGGATGGGCGCATGGTTGTGGGAGAGGTAGCTGGAGCAGATGACACAGACACGGATTCTTTACTGGCTGGAGGAGAAACCACAGATTGGCCAGGACACAGGAGGCAGAGGAGCTGGGTCCTACATTCTCCATGGGAGAGAGCCCAGACAGTGGGAGGGTCAGAGGCGTCAGTGGGCAGTTGTCCTTATTCAGAGCCAGTATGCTGAGACCCCAAAATGAGAGGAGGGGGGCCACTGGGCTGTGGAATGAAACAAATCCAGCAGCGGAAAGAGAAGCTGCCTCCTGTGTCTGCGCTGCGGGCACCAGGTGCCACTCCTGCCGAAGAGCAGCACAGCAGCCCCCTTGCGCCACCTGGCGGGAGGATCTCGAGCCTGCGGGGCGCTGGGTCTCTTTATTTCCAAGTGAGCCCCAGGCCGGCAGGTTCCCAGAGATGGCAGCTGGCAAACCTGAGGGGCAGGAAGGCACAATGTCTCTTTCCTCTGATAGCAACAGTGTTGAGTTTTGAGAAGGTGACTAACACTTCTGGTAGGGTGAGGAGTGATGAGGCATGTCCCGCCCCTGAGGGCTCAGGGGAGAGGGCAGGCTGCAGCATCTGATCTCTTTCTCTCATCCTGGTAACTCCTGCCTGGCCAGTAATTGACCTGTTGACTATCGGAGAGTCCCGGCAGATGCTAGCTGTGGCAGAGAAGATCCGGACAGCACTGCTCACTGTTGGGGACATCTACCTCTTGTCCACTTTTCGCCTGCCCCCCAAGCAGAGTGGTGTCCTATTTGGCCTCTATTCTCGCCAAGACAACACACGATGGCTGGAGGCCTCAGTTGTGGGCAAGATCAACAAAGGTGACTGGTGGGCAACAGTGATCCCCTTGAGCACACTCCCTGACCCGCACTCCCAAGTGCCTCCCAATTCCTTTTGACCTCCACTGAGGACCATGGCCTTATCAGACTGTGCCCGGGCATCAGGGGACGTGTAGTATGGGGTGCTTAGTAGGTGCTTCAAGAGGCCAGGTACCCAAACAATAGGGTGAGGCCTGGTATTTATTGGGATGGAAGGTTGTATTTGGGGATGCCTGAGGGACACTGAGGCATGTCTCTATGCCCCAGAAGTGATACAGAGAGATCTTTCAGATCCCTGGGGCAGTTCTGTGTGGGCCAAACCAGGTTACACTGAGAAGATAGAGCAATCTGAGACTAGGCTGGGCGCCGTGGCTCATGCCTGTAATCCCAGCACTCTTGAGAGATCTAAGCAGGTGGATTGCCTGAGTTCAGGAATTCAAGACCAGCCTGAGCAAGAGCAAGACCTTGTCTCTAAAAATAGCCTGAGTTGTGGCGGGTGCCAGTAGTTCCAGCTACCAGGGAGGCTGAGGCAGAGAATCCCTTGAGCCCAAGAGTTTGAGGTTGCTGTGAGCTATGATGCCACAATACTCTACCGAGAGCAACAAATTGAGACTGTCTCAAAAATTTTTTTTTTTGGAAACTAAAGTGTCTAAACCAATTAAGAGGGGTGGCACCTGTGGCTCAAAGGGGTAGGGCGCCGGCCCCATATGCCAGAGGTGGTGGGTTCAAAACCAGCCCTGGCCAAAAAAACTGCAAAAAAAAAAAAAATAATAATAATAAATAAACCAATTAAGAAAAAATTCCTGTGTACCTATTACAGGTACTTCCTGGGTGACAAATGAGAGGTTTTGTATGCTTGTTCTTAAGTTGAATTTGTAGTAAATTGGAACAGATACATTTACCTGTTACCTGCAGCCCCAACCCCTGCTTCTGAGGTGTGGACTGCATGGAAGTGTATGAGTACCCAGTGTGTGTCATACATCAGTTGGATGTTTGTAACTCAAGGACTGTCTGTATGCGGTGCTAAAAGATACATAGCTGAATTAGGGGTAACCCTAGAGCTGTGGTATCCAGCAGAGTTGATCCAAGGCTCAACTGGGAGATAGGATGGAGGACAGTGCCCATAATGACCTCTCCTTCTGGGCAGTACTGGTGCGGTACCAGCGGGAGGATGGCAAAGTCCATGCCGTGAACCTACAGCAAGTGGGCCTGGCAGATGGGCGTACTCACACGGTTCTCCTGAGACTCCGAGGCCCCTCCAGACCCAGCCCTGCCCTGCATCTCTATGTGGACTGCAAATTGGGAGACCAGCATACTGGCCTTCCAGCACTGGCCCCCATTCCTCCAGCAGAGGTCAATGGGCTAGAGATTAGGACTGGACAGAAGGCTTACTTAAGGATGCAGGTGAGCAGGGTGACACTCTTGAGTTTCTGTGGAAACTGTCTGCACCAGTTGTACCCACTCACTCTGTTGCTATCCCCTCCCCCAGGGCTTTGTGGAATCTATGAAAATTATCCTGGGCGGGTCCATGACCCGGGTAGGAGCCCTGAGTGAGTGTCCATTCCAAGGGGACGAGTCTATTCACAGTGCAGGTAATGCAGAGACTTCTATCTGCTGACACTGAGCCACGGGACCCGTGGTCTTTGGTGACTCCTGTCCTTCTAACCTTCCTCCCCCTTATCACCTATTCTTTTGGCTTGCCTATTTCTGGGGTGTTTGACCCTGTTACCCCAAATGTTTCACCTCTAACTCTATGTTCTTCAATACAACTATCCCAGGAGGTGTGGGTCAGAAAATCCCCCCATTTCCAGGTCATCTCACCTAGCAGGGTGTCTGGAAAACCTAAATAGTCCAAGAGACAGACACAACTCTGAGAAGTCTGGAGGGGAATGGGAGGGAGTTGATTGCTTGCTCCTGGTTGACTGAGATATTAGTCTGGGGTCTTTTTTAGCTCCCATTGGCAGCTGTCACTGACCAGCAGTTTTTCTGAGCATTGCCACTGCTCACCTGGCTATTCTTTCTGGCAGTCATATTCACAGGCTTACCTAAATAAGATGCTCATTTCTCCCAGGTATTTCTGAAAAAGAGCTATTGAAGTGAAAACTTAGGAGGATGGACATATAGTGGGACCCTGTCCCTGCTTTGGGACACCTCTCATTTGATCTCTTCTGCTACTGGGGGCCTGGACGATTTGGATTTTTTTTTTTTTTTTTTTTTTGAGACAGAGCCTCAAGCTGTCGCCCTGGGTAGACAGCTCATAGCAACCTCCAGCTCCTGAGCTCAAGCGATTCTCTTGCCTCCGCCTCCTAAATAGCTGGGACTACAGGCGTCCGCCACAATGCCCAGCTATTTTTTGGTTGCAGCTGTCATTGTTTGATGGGCCCAGGCTATATTCAAACCCGCCAGCTCAGATGTATGTGGCTGGCACCTTAGATGCTTGAGCCTCAGGCGCTGAACCAGAGGATTTGGATCTTGACCTCCTATGAGACAATTCCTTTAGAGGGTCCCTCATCCCCTGCAAAGAGCCAGTGCTGATTGCCTGTTGGCTCTGCCTTCCCACCAGCCAACACCCCATCAGGATTCTGAGGCTCCAGCCCCATCCTCCTCCTCACATGCCAGACCCTGCCTCCCCTGCTTCCTCTCTCCACCTCATGCCTCTGTGTTTTCTTCTCCTCTCTAGTGACCAGTGCCCTGCACTCTATCCTAGGTGAGTCAGCTACCATGAAGCAGAGGGGGTGAGGGTGGGGAGGCCCCAGGCTTTGGTAGCTGCCTAAAAGTAAGTCCTCTTCAGGCAGGAATGGGGTAGGTCTAAAGGCAGGGAGGCGGGTGATGGGACAGGAGCTGGCTTACTACCCAAGGAGAGGCCAAGGCTGGAACCCCAATTCTGAGCCTCTCCACATTCTGGGCCCCGACAGGGGAGCAAACCAAGGCGTTGGTCACTCAACTCACCCTCTTCAACCAGATCCTGGTGGAACTGCGGGATGATATTCGAGACCAGGTTTGGGAGTGCCAGTGAAGGGCAACACTGATTCTGGGGTGGGGTGGCAGATGCCAAGAGCTGACTCCACCCTATCCTTGTACAGGTGAAGGAAATGTCTCTGATCCGAAACACCATCATGGAGTGTCAGGTGTGCGGTGAGTGGGAGAGCCTGGGAGGGCTCTAGATGTCAGTGCCTTGTTCCCAGCCCCAAAGCTCCCCTTCTGGTGCTTTGAACGGTGACCTGTGGGTGGCTCTGACTATGCCCACCCCCCAGGCTTCCACGAACAGCGTTCCCACTGCAGCCCAAACCCATGCTTCCGAGGCGTGGACTGCATGGAAGTGTATGAATACCCAGGCTACCGCTGTGGGCCCTGCCCCCCAGGCCTACAGGGCAATGGCACCCACTGCAGTGACATCAATGAGGTGGGAGAGGGCAAAAAGATGCAGAAAGTGGGGGTGAGGGTTTCAGGAGGGGCCCAAGAGGAATGAGTATTGGTCAGGAGCAGAACCTGGAGTGCAGGGGCGGTCAGTGGCCAGAGAGGACATGACAGAGGCCTGGGCCAAAGACAAGCCACACAGGGAGGGAGCTGGAGCAGCGGCAGGGAAAGTTTAAAACAGTTTTCCAGGGGACCGGAGAGACAGAAGGGGAACATAGGGAGGGTAGGGTGAGGCTTGGTGGGGAGAATGGTTGTGTGACCACAAGCGGGGGCTTGATCTCTGCTTTCTCGTCTTGTCCCTAGTGTGCTCACGCAGACCCCTGTTTCCCAGGCTCCAGCTGCATCAACACCATGCCCGGCTTCCACTGTGAGGCCTGTCCGCAAGGGTACAAGGGCATACAGGTGTCTGGTGTGGGCATCGACTATGCCCGGGCCAGCAAACAGGTCAGGTTGGGTAGTGTATGTGGACAAGGGGTCTTGGCCTTGTGAACGTCTCCGGGGTTGGATATGGGATCCTGTGCTAAAGTAGATGAGGCTGACTTGGCATGGGTTTTGCGGCTGGGCTTAATAGCAATGTTCACAGATAAGGCCACACTAGTAATGCCCTCTCCTGTATTTGAGTAGAGCCATCATAGGTCTGGTTCCACCCAAAGTCTGCCCCTTCAGGTCTGCAACGACATTGATGAATGCAATGATGGTAATAATGGTGGCTGTGACCCAAACTCCATTTGCACCAACACTGTGGTGAGCTGAATACCCTGGTGTGTCTGAGGTGGGGGAATGTGTAATCCCCCCCTCCATATCCTGCTGCCCTTCTTCCTTCCTTGGGTGTTCATGCGGACCCCGTATGGAATTCTGGCTTCTGCCTCTAAGTAGCTGTGACCTTAGCAAGTTATTTAACCTTTCTGAGCCTCAGCTTCCTTATTTGAAAAATGGGGCTGTTGTCTACCTTGAAAAGTTGCCATGAGAACCTAAAGGAGATAGAGATAACCTGGCAGAGTTGTGTCTGTCCTCTACCCTGTGGGGGAGTGGTGCTGGCCCTGGGTGCACGGTGGGCTCACTGTCCTTTCTCAGACACTGTTCCCCCACTCCTAGGGCTCTTTCAAGTGTGGTCCTTGCCGCCTGGGTTTCCTGGGCAACCAGAGCCAGGGCTGCCTCCCAGCCCGGACCTGCCACAGCCCAGCCCACAGCCCCTGCCACATCCATGCTCACTGTCTCTTTGAACGCAATGGTGCAGTGTCCTGTCAGGTGGGCTGGTCCTTGGGTTTGGAAGGAAAAAGGAGAATCTGGGGAAAGGGGTAGGATTATGTTTAGAGCCTGGGCTGGGGATCTTCATGGGAATGGGAGGTGGACCTGGGCCAGAAACTGGCTGGTGGGGAAAATAGAGCTGAGGAGGGAAAACAGAGGGTTGAGGAGAGCCACGGGAACTGCTAACTACCACCTTTTGTGTTGCCCAGTGTAACGTGGGCTGGGCAGGGAATGGGAACGTGTGTGGGCCCGACACAGACATCGATGGCTACCCAGACCAGGCATTGCCTTGCATGGACAACAACAAATATTGCAAGCAGGTGCAGGGGTCAGCGGGGTGAGTGAGCAAGGCGGGGAGTCCCAGGCTGGGTCAGACTAGAACTCATCCATCTTCTTCCTCTGAACTGTAGGACAATTGCCTGTTGACACCCAATTCTGGGCAAGAAGATGCTGATAATGATGGTGTTGGGGACCAGTGTGATGATGATGCTGATGGGGATGGAATAAAAAATGTTGAGGTGACCAACTGTTCTGCCTCTTGCAACTTCTGTGCTCTCCTCCTGTTCTCTCAATGTCTCTTACTTCATCCCATAATTTTGCTTCTTCCTGAGCCCTGGCAGCTCTCTAGGAAGGACCCCATATTCCAAATTAGGGAGGCATAAACTGGGGGACCCAGATAAGGTGACATGGAAGTTGGGTGGGTAGGACTGTGCCAAGCAGGTAGACTTTTTCTTTCTTTTTGAAACAGTTTCACCATTTCCCCCTTGGTAGAGTGCCATAGCGTCACAGCTCACAGCAACCTCAAAATCTTGGGCTTGAGCGATTCTCTTGCCTCAGCCTCCCAAGTAGCTGGGACCACAGGCGCCTGCCACAATGCCCAGCTATTTTTTGGTTGCAGTTGTCATTGTTGTTTAACTGACCTGGGCTGGGTTCGAACCTGCCACTCTCAGTGTATGTGGCTGGCACCAAAACTACTGTGCTACAGGTGCCACCCAAGCAGGCGGACTTTTTCACAGGGGTGGTGGTGATCTTAGGCAGGAATCCAGGGACAAGGTGGTGCAAGATAGCCAGTGGTTTGGGGCAGACCTGACCCTTTCCCCTCCTACCCCTTTGCCCAGGACAACTGCCGGCTGTTCCCCAACAAGGACCAGCAGAACTCAGACACAGATTCATTTGGTGATGCCTGTGACAACTGCCCCAATGTTCCCAACAATGACCAGAAGGACACAGACGGCAATGGGGAAGGAGATGCCTGTGACAATGATGTGGATGGAGATGGTGCAGGCCTGGGGCTAAAGGGGTTGCTGGGGGACCTGTTAGAATTTGGATACAAATGGGGATGGAGTAGGGAGTCTGTGAGAATTGGGGAGGTGTGCTTGTGGAAGTTGGCCTCGGTAAGGAGAGATTACCTACAGCAGATGTCAATGGGGATTTGAGGTAGGGTGTAGGGTTTGGTTGGGTGTCGGGGTGGGCTGGAGGATGAGACAAAAGATCAAGGCTTTCACCAGCCTAGAAAAGAGAGCATGACATGTTCTAGTGACAACCTGGTGCTATCCATGTCTTCTAGGCATCCCCAATGGATTGGACAATTGCCCTAAAGTCCCCAACCCACTACAGACAGACAGGGATGAGGATGGGGTAGGAGATGCTTGTGACAGCTGTCCTGAAATGAGCAATCCTACCCAGGTACAGGGGAATAGTGAGGGCAGGGGAGGGGTGAGGGGACTGGTGGATGATGCTGTAGCCTAGCGGTTCTCAACCTGTGGGTTGCAACCCCTTTGTAACAATGGAAATACATGGTGGCATTAGGAAGGTTGAGAACCACTGCTGTAGCCCCTTGCATGGGAAGTGGTCAGGTCACCCTCTTAAGAGTTGTCAAGAGATGGTGAGAACAGGTCCCTCTCTCTCAGACAGATGCAGACAGTGACCTGGTGGGGGATGTCTGTGACACCAATGAAGACAGGTAGAGTCTTGGCCAAGACGTGCAAGGTCTTACAGGGGATATTTTACTTTGTAGTATGTTCTCAGTTCCATCTATGATTTAGTCTTAATACTCTACCACTGTTGAGCAGGAAGTTATCCTCACAGTCTATCCTCCATTCCTACTGGGGACATTTACCTCACTTGCCTGTCTGCAAAGGATCTGGGCTGGTTGGAGGGTGGATTCCGGAGAGACTGCTAAGCAGGAGAGGGGAAGGATGGGGACACCTTTGGAGACTTTATTTGGTGCCTGTTCTTCTGAGCAGTGATGGGGATGGGCATCAGGACACCAAGGACAACTGCCCACAGCTGCCAAACAGCTCCCAGCTGGACTCAGACAATGATGGACTTGGAGATGAGTGTGATGGGGATGATGATAATGATGGCATCCCAGATTATGTGTCTCCTGGTCCTGATAACTGTCGCCTAATACCCAATCCCAATCAGAAGGACTCAGATGGTAACTCTGGGGCCCAGATAGGGCTGGACGGCTGTGGGCTTTGCTCAAGGGGAGTCATCAGGTCCTGCTGGGGAGTGAGGAAGGGCAGGGTAGGGAGAGAGGGCAGAAATGCAAGACTCAGGAGGTTGTGGTGTCAGCTAGGGGCAGTTACTAGGGCCTTCCTGATACCTAGCTTCACTTTGCACAGGCAATGGCATTGGTGATGTGTGTGAGGATGACTTTGACAATGATGCTGTGATCGACCCCTTGGATGTGTGTCCCGAAAGTGCAGAGGTAACCCTCACGGATTTTCGGGCCTATCAGACCGTTGTCCTGGATCCAGAGGGTGATGCCCAGATTGACCCAAACTGGGTTGTCCTCAACCAGGTACTCTGTCAGGGCATTGGGCTGGGCAGGTGCTGTTAGGCCATACTACCAGTTGGGGCCTTACTGGCTAACGCTCCTGGATCATGGCTTTTTTCTTTACCACATAACCCAAGGGCATGGAAATCGTTCAGACCATGAACAGTGACCCTGGCCTGGCAGTTGGTATGTAAAGGACACCTAGTTCAGTAATTTCAATAATTTCCAAACAGAAGAATCCTACAGGAGCAGAGGGTGGGAAAGGAACTGGATAGGGAGGATGGGAAGAGGGATGAGAGAGAGGGCAGTGGACTAAGCTGGACACACATGTAATAGGCCCCACAATAGGCCACAGTAACTTTGCTGCCTCTGATCTTCACTGACCCTTACTCCAGGATACACGGCCTTCAATGGTGTGGACTTTGAAGGCACCTTCCATGTGAACACCGTGACTGACGATGACTATGCAGGCTTTCTCTTCAGTTACCAGGACAGTGGCCGCTTCTACGTGGTCATGTGGAAGCAGACGGAGCAGACCTACTGGCAGGCCACACCTTTCCGGGCTGTTGCCCAGCCTGGGCTGCAGCTCAAGGTCCCCCTCCCTCAAGGCCCAGATTCCCCAATGCAAGGCTCTTTCTCAAAGCTCTGTTCCCCAAGCCCCAGGGCTCCCCCCAACCTCAATGCCTAACTGAGCACCCTCTCACCCACACTTCCGGCTTGGAGGCCAGCTTTCCTAGGCACCAGAGCATTCTCCTGACCCCCATGATTCCCTTTCCCACCTGCATTTACTGACCTGTTGTCTCCCCTCACTCTCATCCTGTGGTTGAGCCATTTTCTTTGCCTGTCCTCCCCAGGCAGTGACATCAGTGTCTGGCCCAGGTGAGCACCTACGGAATGCCCTATGGCATACTGGCCACACCCCTGATCAGGTACGGTTACTATGGACTGACCCAAGAAACGTTGGCTGGCGTGACAAGACTTCGTATCGCTGGCAGCTGCTGCACCGGCCTCAAGTTGGCTATATTCGGTAAGAAGAGGGGCTGAGCCCACCTGAGGAACCCAGGCTGGGTCTTTCCTTCCCCTTTAGCTGGGACTCACCAGAGACTTCCTTTCTACTCAGTTCCCTGGTGCCATGGGTAGGGACTGTTGCCACTTCTCTCCATCTCCCTTCTCACCACAGATATAAGAACCTATAGGCCATGTTGCTCCAGTCACTGCCCCTTCCTGTCCCCTTTCCCCTCTGTGAAGCAAAGGCATTGGCCCAGTTTCTGGGCAGCTTCCAAACCACAGGTGGTGGTGGTGGTGGTGGAGCGAGGGGGAGGGGTACACACATTGGCCCCTTAATTGCAAGCAGCCTAGAACCTGCCTTATCAAAGTGTCTGGAAGAGACCATTATTTATGGAAGAGCAAACCAAGGCCCAGACCACAAGGGCCTTTCTTTTCTGCATTCTGTCTACAACTTTGCATTTCCCTCCAACAAGTGCCAGTACTTGGTGGGGATGAACAGGAAGGGAGGAGAAATGGGTCTGCTTAGAGACTGGACTTTCCATGGCCAAGAGCCCAGAGCCCAGGAACCTGTGTTGGTTCCCCTTTAAGGTGCCTGGGGCTGTGGGGTGCCAGGACAGGGGATAAAAGGGGGTGGACTAGAGCCTGGGAAGCGGGTGACTTCACCCCCAGCCCATTGTGCTCATTGTCATGGCAACCCAATCTTCGCTTGGAATGTTGCTGGTGCTTTGAGATGCAAAAGGAGCTGGACAAAGAGCTAGGGGCCCCAGGCCTGAGAAAAGCACCCCCTTCCCTCCCCTTTCTTTCCTCCTTTTCCCTCTCTCCCTTCTCTCAGGCCTGGTGAGTTCCAAGGGGGCTGGGGAAGAGCAGGGCACTGTGCCCACTGGCACCCTAGCACCAATGGACATTTCTATCCTGGACAGGGTGAAACTCTATGAGGGACCCCAGCTCGTGGCGGATTCTGGGGTGATCATTGACACGTCCATGCGAGGGGGGCGCCTTGGTGTATTCTGCTTCTCCCAAGAAAACATCATTTGGTCCAATCTCCAGTACCGGTGCAATGGTGAGGCTGTAGAGCAAGACCAACCTGACCCCTCATGTGGCATTAGAGCCACAGCCTCTGACCTTACTTATCCCCTCCTTCAGACACAGTGCCTGAGGACTTTGAGCCATTCAGGAGGCAGCTGCTCCAGGGAAGAGTGTGAGGAGGTGGCCACCGGATTCAGAATCCTGTTTTAGACCCTTTGGCCTTGGGATTGATCCTGGAGCCCTGGGTCTCAGCTACAGCCCCTCAGCCAAGCACAGACCTTTTTCTCTGGCACCCATCAGGAGTTCAGCCCCAGTGGGGTAGTCACCCCACTGTTCAAGGGATGGGAAGTTTTCAAGGGGTTTTACTCAGGCACTAACCGCAGAAAGATAACAGCACATTGCCATAAAGTTACAGTTGTTTTCTAAGCCGGTGCAATTGCTTATTTTAGGGATTTTCCGGGATAGGGTGGGGAACAGGAAGGGACTTGAGTTAAGGGAGAAAGACGGCAGGCTGGCAGGCGGAGATCCAGGGGAAGTTTCGCCGATGATGGCGGGAAAGGTGCCGGATGGAAATAAGGACAGAGTGCTGGTCGGAGGATGGCAGAGGTCCTCCCAGCCCTACTTACGGCGGTGGCGGCGACACTCCAGTCTGAGATCAGGCAGAATTGAGAGGCAGGAGAGCGGGGGCTGCCGCGTGAGGGGGAGGCCGGGGGGCCGGGGGGGCCGGAGGCCGGGACGAGTGCAATATTGGCGGGGGAAAGAACAACACTGCACCACGTCCCGTCCCTCCCGCCCGCCCGGGGCCCGGGATCCCACTGCCCACCTGAAGTTGGCCGGCCCAGAACGCGGGGCGCGGTGAGGAGTTGGGCTCACCATGGAGGCCTCTGCGCCCGGAAGGTGAAGAGACCGGCGGGGGAAGAAAAAAAGGGAGCCCGCGGAGCCCCAAATGCCGCGTCCCCACGAGCGGACGCTGCCCGCGCTTGCTCTTTAAATACTTAGACTACGCGGCGCGGAGCGGTCGCCATGGTGACGCGTGTCCCAGCAACGGAACTGAATGGCTGTTGCTGGGCAACGCCGGGAGGTGAAGTTTGGGGCCGCCCACCCAGAGACGCATGCTTTCTCTGCCTGCTGCGGCCAGGGGCGTCCCCGCCTCTCAGGCAGGGCACAAAGCGGCGCGGAGAAAGCGGGGCGCTAGCTGGAGGAGCCAGCCCTGCACCTAAGTTGCTTTGTTTTGTTTTGTTTTTTTGAGACAGAGTCTTACTATTTCGCCCCCGGTAGAGTGCTGTGACGTCACAGCTCACAGCAACCTCTAACTTTTGGGCTTAAGCGACTCTCTTAAGGCCTCAGCCTCCCAAGTAGCTGGGACTACAGGCGCCTGCCACAACGCCCCGCTATTTTTTTGTTGCAGATGTTGTTTAGCAGGCCCAGACTGGGTTCAAACCCGCCAGCCCCGGTGTATGTGGGCGGCGCCCTAACCGCTGAGCCTATGGGTGCCACACTTGGTGTTTTTAATACATTATTTCTACTGGGTGTTTTTTAATACATTATTTCCGCTGAGCCTATGGGTGCCACACTTGGTGTTTTTAATACATTATTTCTAGTGGGTGTTTTTAATACATTATTTCTAGTGGGTATCGGTAGGGGTTCTAATGGAGTCATCGCTGCTTCCTGTCGTCCTACACCGCACCCCAACCCGGACTGCTGGGCCTGACACACCGAGCGCCACGTTATTTAGGCTGTTGGCCCAAATAACTCCCCACCCCAATTTATTCTCCCCTCAAACACCTCCAGGTCCTCTAAACTTGCACACCCTCCCACATGGTGTACGCCCCTAACCGTGTACCTACCTGTTCCAAATACCACTCTGCTCCCAAAAGAAACGTTTTATGCCATCAAATTCCACTCTGCAGCCCCACCTGTTCACTGCCTCCTAGATGCGTAACTAGTCCTAACCCCTCCCACGTTACGATGTCCCCCAGTGCCCGGGCGCCCCTTCCACGAACCTCGGGGCCCCTCCCACTAGCGTCGTCCCCCTCCCGGGGCCCCCGGGCGCGCAGGTCCCGCCCACAGCCCGGGTGGGTCTCTGCCCAGTGCCCCCAGGGCCCAGCGCTCCTTTCTGCGCTCCCCCTCCAGCGGCCGCTTTCGGTGTCGCGATGCCGCCGCCTCGCATCGAGTCGGGGCAGCCCTCGGCCCACTGGGCGCCGGATGACACCCAGATGGCGGGAGCTGGGGTGGGGGTGGCAGTACGCGACAGCGCCGCTAGAAAGCGGAGGGCCGAGAGGTAGGGACCTGGGTTCGTCCGAGCCCGGGTTTAGTCCTTCAAGTGGAAATTTCTTCGCTTACTCCCTTCTTAGAGGAGAGGCGAGGAAGGGGCCTCGGCTGCTGGAAAGTCCATCGAGCAGTGACTGCGGGGTCAGGGTAGAACTGTGTGCTGACTGGAAGCGAGCAGTGGGAAGGGTGGGGCTATTCCGAGAAGTGGGGACAGCCCCAACCAGCACCTGGTCCACTAGTCGTCGGGTTCTCGTTTTTTTTTCCTCAGCCCCACTCTGTGGGGGGTCGGTGGACCCAGGCAGCGTGGGAAAGTGGAGTGTGGCATCTAGAGGTGGGCTTCCTGGCTGCGCCAACCAGGACCTAGACCTAGCCTACTTTGTCCAGTTTCCCCTCCCTAGCTGTTGCCCTGGGGCTAAAACTACAGCCAGAGGGCCCCAGATCCCAGATTCCGACGCCCTGCATTCTGGAACCAGGGAGTGGTTGTGAAAGGGGGAGGCCAGTTGGAGAACAAACAGGTTGTCCAGAGGGTTGAGTGATTAGAGCCCATGTACCCTACCCAGGAATGGCTGGGAGGAGGAGGAAGAGGTAAGGAAGGGGGAGGGGGCGGGGTTTGTGTCACCTGTCACCTGCTCCGGCTGTGTCTAGGGCGGGCGGGGGACCGGTATAAAGCAGCAGGCACCTGTACCGCTCCACCTCACAGGCAGTGCCCGCTGGAGTCTGTTCTGCCCCCTCCCCACCCAGTTCACCGCCACCATGACATCAGGCATCCAGTCCTCCTTCCTCCTGCTGCTGCTGCTACTATTAGTGCTACCAGGTGAGGGGCAGAGGTGGGGAGTGGGTTGCCTGGCTTATGTGGTCTTCCTTGCTTTTCTATGTGTTTTGCTTCCTGGCAGATGGTACCACGAAAGGTAAAAATTGCACACAGAGGTGGCCCTGATTGTGTCAGAATGAAGGAGAGGTTAAGGACAGGCTGAGAAGAGGCAAGCCCCCAAGAGAGTGGGTGCCAGGGGTGGGCAGATATCCTGAAAAGAACTCTGGGGGAAGAGGACTGACCCAGCCACTGCCTGACGCTGCTCAGACCTCCACCTGCCTAGGAGTACTTCTTTCGTTGTTAGAAGTGATATTTTTTCCTTGCTCCAATTTGTCTTCCAACCTAACCCTGTTACCTCAACTTTTTTTTTTTTTTTTTTTTTTTTTTTTTTGAGACAGAGTCTCACTTTGTCACCCTTGGTAGAGTGCACGTGTCACAGCTCACAGCAACCTCAAACTCTTGGGCTTAAGTGATTCTCTTACCTCAGCCTCCCTAGTAGCTGGGACTACAGGCACCTGCCACAACGCCCACTTATTTTTAGATACAGGGGTCTCACTCTTGCTCAGGCTGGTCTCAAACTCCTGAGCTCAGGCAATCTACCCGCCTTGGCTCCCCAAGTGCTAGGATTACAGGTGTGGCCACTGCGCCAGGCCTGTTACCTCAACTTCTTAACAGTTGTGACGGCTCTTTAATCCTCAACAGTTCTTACAAGTTCTGGCCCCCAAAGCAGACAAATAGAGACTTCTACTGGCCAAAGCCATCCATCATCCAGCTTCACTGAGAGAAATACTGGGAGCATGGCCAGCACTTTACACTCCATCCGCAGTTCTGGTTCAGGCTCAGGCTCTCCAGTCCCCAGTGTCACTTCAGCCCTGGACACCAGACCAGCCTTAGACTCCACCACCACTTCAGCACCTGATGTCACCTCAGGCCTGGAAAACAGACCAGCCTCAGGCTCCACCACCACCCCAGTGCCTGATGTCACCTTGACCCGGGCCACTAGACCAGCCTCTAGCTCCACCACCACTCTAGCACCTGATGTCACCGCAGGCCTGGAAACCAGACCAGCCTCAGGCTCCACCACCACTCCACCGCCTAATGTCACCTCGGCTCTGGACACCAGATCAGTCTCAGGCTCAACCACCACCCTAACACCTCATGTCACCTTGACCCCAGACACCAGACCAGCCTCAGGCTCCACCATAAGTCCACTGCCTGATGTCACCTCAGCACCAGACACCAGACCAGCCTCAGGCTCCACCACCACCCCAGTGCCTAATGTCACATTGTCCCCGGACACCAGACCAGTCTCAAGCTCCATCACTACCCAAATGTCTGATGTCACCTTGGCCCAGGACACCAGACCAGCCTCAGGCTCCACCACCACCCCAGTGCCTAATGTCACCTTGTCCCCGGACACCAGACCAGTCTCAAGCTCCATCACTACCCTAATGTCTGATGTCACCTTGGCCCAGGACACCAGACCAGCCTCAGGCTCCACCACCACTCTAGTGCCTGAGGTCACCTCAGCCCTGGACACTGGACCAGCCTCAGGCTCCACCATCACCCTAACACCTGATGTCACCTTGGCTCCAGACACCGGACCAGTCTCAGGCTCCAGCACCACTCTAGCACCTGAAGTCACCTCAGGCCTGGAAACAAGACCAGCCTCAGATACCACCACCTCCCCAGCACCTAATGTCACCTCAGCCCCAGACACCAGTCTAGCCTCAGGCTCCACCACTACTTCAGCACCTGATGTCACCCCAGCCCTGGAAACCAGACCACCCTCAGGCACCACCACCACTCCAGTGCCCAATGTCACCTTGGCCTCAGACACTAGACCAGCTTCAGACACCACCACCACTCTAGCTCCTGATGTCACTTCGGCCCCAACCAGGAGTTCTACATCAGGTTCAGCTTCTACTCTGGTGCAGAATGGCATCTCTGCCAAGGCTACCACAACCCCAGGTGCCAAGGTTACCCCATCCTCAATTCCCAGCCACCACTCTCCTTCCTCCCTGGCCAGCCATAGCACCAGAACCATTGTCAGTAGCACCCACCGCAGCACAGCACCTTCTCCCACCTCCCCCAGTCACACCACTTCTTCCCAGTTGTCTGTTAGAGTCTCTTTCTTCTTCCTGTCTTTTCACATAATAAACCTCCAGTTTAATTCTTCCTTGGAAGATCCCAGCACCAACTACTACCAAGAGCTGCAGAGAAACATTTCTGAATTGGTGGGTATTTGCCTGTCCTTCTCCAGGCTCCCCTAAAGCAGACTCCAGAAATGATTATACCCTTTTCATCAAGCCTGAATTACTTCCCTCCCACCTCAGTTTTTGCAGATTTACAAACAAGAGGATTTTCTGGGCATCTCTTCTATCAATTTCAGGTACAGTTCTGGGTGACTCTGTGTGTAGGGGGGTAACTTAAGGGAAAGGCTGGTGCACTCATGGTTGGGGCAAAGTACTGAGCCAGAATCTGGGACCCATGGCTGAACTATTTCCCTGTAACCAGGCCTGGATCTGTGGTGGTAGAATCGACTCTGGCCTTCAGGGGGAGTACTGTCAGTGTCCAAGTTGTGGAAATGAAGCTTCTTCAGCAAGAAGAGGAAGCATCCAGATATAACCTGAACATCGCAAGAGTCAGTGGTGAGGCTACTTCTCTAGCTGCAGCCCTAGCACCACACTGGAGCACCTGTCCCTCCAGGGTCTGGGTCCTGCCCTTCCCCTTGTTGCTAGGAGGAGGAGGGTGCCTCACTTGTGAGACAGCCTTGACAACTATTTTTCCTTTTAGTGCATATTGTGCCAACTCCTTCCTCCGCTCAGTCTGGGTCTGGGGTACCAGGCTGGGGCATTGCCCTGCTGGTGCTGGTCTGTGTTCTGGTCACATTGGCCATCATCTATCTCATTGCCCTGGTGAGTGTTCAGTCTCTGGCCAAGACAAGAGTCCCCCTATGGAAGGAACCCCAGCCCACCATGAGCCCTATGTTGGCAGGTTGTGTGTCATTGTCGTCGCAAGAATTATGGACAGCTGGACATCTTTCCAACCCGGGATGCCTACCACCCTATGAGCGAGTACCCCACCTACCACACCCATGGGCGCTATGTGCCCCCTGCCAGTACCAGTCAAAGCCCCTATGAGGAGGTGAGGATGGGTTCTACAGGTGGGGGGGCAGAGGTTTTGACTGGGCAGGGGGTCTGAAGGGGTACTTTGAAAACCTAAAGTGCTTAGGAGAGATGAGAGGTGGTACTAGGTAAGCAGTGGAGGGTCTGGCAAGGGTAAGGGTGGAGGTCAGAGAAATTCTGGGGGATAAGAGTAGGGAGGAGGCCACAGAAGGGGCCCTCAAGGGCTGGGCGCGGTGGCTCATGCCTGTAATCCTAGCATTCTGGGAGGCCGAAGCAGGTAGATTGCCTGAGCTCACAGGTTCGAGACTAGCCATCTCTAAAAATAGCTGGGTGTTGTGGTAGGCACTTTAGTCCCAGCTACTAGGGAGGCTGAGGCAAGAGAATTGCTTGAGCTCAAGAGTTTGAGGTTGCTGTGAGCTATGATGCCACAGCATTCTACTGAGGGTGACCAAAGTAAGACTCTGTCTCAAAAAAAGGGTGGCCCTCAAAAGGCAGTGCCCCCACTATCAGAATTCCCAAAAGACCTTTGCCTCTCCACATTCACTGCTGGTTGGCTCTGGTTGAAATGGCAGCACACAGTGCTTGCAAGCGAGCCCAGCTGCAAAATGGGTGTGGCACTGTGCCCAGGGAACCCTTCCTGTAGGGGTCACAAGGAGTGAGGATCCCTGCCCCATTCATCTCCTAACAATGGAAAGGAGACTGAGAAAGGCTTGGGGTGGAGGGGGGGGGCATCTCTCCTGTGGAGGAAGAAGTGTCACCAGGCTTGGTGTGCCTGGGTGCCAGTGGGCTTCTTGGGAGACTCAAGGAAGCAGGCCCCTCCTTGGCCTTTGTCTACAGGACCTAGTAAATAATTACTGCAGCCACCTGGGGCTGGAAATCCTCTCCAGGTGGGGAAAGAGAGAGGAGTTTCTTTTTTTCTTTTTCTTGCCCCCATTTTCCTGATCTTAGAGACCTCCCTCTCCCAGTTTTAATACATCTCCTTGGCCTGGAGGAGTAACGAATGGAGGGAGAAAGGGGTGGGAGGGGAGGGCAAGGGGGCTGATTAGAGCCAAGAAGAGGAGTGAAGGGGGGGTGGAGGGAGGGAGGGAGAGCAACCCTGTTTACAGTCACCTGGCTGCTGGTGGGGCTGCAGGTGTTCTCTCTGAACTAACTCTTTGAGAGCTGGCCTGTTCCCCCCGCCTCTGCCTGGGTGCCATCCAGGGGCCCTAGTAGGTAGCTTCTGCCCTTCACCCTGGATTTGTTTTCCCTCCACCTAGGTTTCCTCGGGTAATGGTGGCAGCAGCCTCTCTTACATGAACCCAGCAGTGGCAGCCACTTCTGCCAACTTGTAGGGGCATGTCACATGCTGAGCCAAGCAGCCAACCAGTGCCAGCCTGCCTCCTCAGGTTCTCCACAGCCAGTGCTTTTTGCCCCTCTGCTCTGCCCATGGTTTGCCCCAGAGGCCCCACTAAGTTCCTTAACTCCTCTCAGCCTGGTGAAATCCACACCTGCCCCAGGGGGTATGCCTGGGGAGTGGTGCAGTTGTGGCTCAGGGGTAGAACGAGCCCAGAGATGGGCATAGGAACCTGAATATGGCTGAATAAAGTGTGGCCTCCCTCTGTGCCAATTTCTGATCTTTCATCTGTGATCCACGGGTGGGAGAGGCAACCAGAATATGTCTATGAGGCGGCCTAACAGGGCCCTTCGGAGAAACAGAGGGGAAAGAAAGGCGGCAAGGAGCGGGGTTCATTTGAGAAGTAGGAAATGTGGGGAAGAAGTGACATAAGGGTGCAGGGGTGGCCTGTGGAAGAATTCAGTCCCCTGTCCCCAATCCCTGGTGGCACAAGAGGAAGGAGGAAACGAAACCAGGCGGTCAGAGTGGTAGCGTGACTCGGCCTGCCTGCCCAGTGGCTTTGCTCCTGGCACAGTGCCCCAGGCGGCCCTATTCTTAGCGCCGAGTGTGAAGTAAATCCTTGGGCCACGATAACAGCTGCAAAGTCAACACGGTGGTGATAACGAGCTGGGTCAGATCCGGGCACTGGCACCAGGCCCAGTCCAGCTGCCCCACCCGCTCATTGCCTCTGGGGGGCTTCCCAGCACCCTAAGAATGGGGAAATGGTTCTGGTTCCCTGACCCGTTGGGCCCAGGCACGGTGCCTGCCCTTCAACCACATTGCCATAGACTAAGTATGGCTGTCCCAACACCCCACTGGGCTGGCAGCTGGACCAGGGTGCCCCTAGTTCATCGGCTCAGCAGTGCCTGGCTTGGGGACCAGGTGCCCGGGCCCTGGTGTGACCTGAGCAAGGAGGGGTGCCCTGGACCCTCCTGCCCACCACACCACCACAGAAACTAAGAGGAATGGTCACATTCAAGGAAGGTAGAGATGTGCCTGGCATCACAGTTTATTGTTTAGAAACCATGAAAATAACAGCCACTGCTGGGCACAGGCTTAGCGGTGCCCCTTGCAGAGCGGCAGCAGGGGCACCAGAGGCCTTGCCTGGCCCAACCCAATGGGGCACTCAGTCTCAGCTGGGTCCCCAAGGGAGACTTGGCACATTGGCTTGGGTGAGGGACAGGTAAAGCATGCAAGGGAGAGATGTGGGACATAGGGGCATGCTGCTGGGGGGCATGGGAACCCAAATAAATAAGAGCAGAATCACAGGGTCCCCTCTCCTTCACCAGGGAGTACCTGGACAATGTCCAGCCAGAGAGCCTGCCTGCCCCAAGGCTGCAGTTCAGCATCAATGGGGCAGGGAGCTCAGCATGGCAAAGGGCAGAGTTGGGTATCATGCCCAGTGTTCCAAGTGCCCTCCCTCCCAATTAGCCTAGGGGTACAGGACAGGGATGGAGAAGTCTCTCATTGTGACTTGGGTAAGATGCCAAAGGCAGGGCACAGGGCAGCAATGGTGGGGCCTGGGCTAGCAGGCAGTGGGGAGAATAGGGGACAGCCAGAGTGGTGAGCAGAGGAGAGCCCCTTGGTCAAAAGAAAACCTTGGGAAGACACAGACATGGGATAAGAGGCAGAACCACATGGTGGGAAGAGTTTAGGGATGACAGCCTGGAGAATTAGGGGTTCAGGGCCCAAGAGGGCCCCAGGTCTGGAAGAGGGCCTGGAAAGGTCAGTCCAGCTTGGCAAAGCCCCCAATGGTGACCTTCCTCTCAGGCTTAGTGCCCACTGGCTCCTGTAGTTGTACTGCACCACCCCCAATGAAGCAGAAGGCAGGGCACACGGGCCCTGAGCAGTCCAGTGGGCACTCTAAGAGGCCACGGAAGGATACAGCATCCAGGAAAGACACGCGACCTCGCTCGTAGTCCAGGCAGATGCCCAGGCGGGGTGGCAGGGGCACTGTGCAGCTGGCTGCTGGGCCGTCCCTCCCTGTCAGCCCTGCATTTGAGCTTGCCCCAGACCCCAGCAGGATCTTGCCCATGCCGATGGTTAGGAAAGCGAAGGGTGGCAACGCCTCCACTGTGGCATCCTCGGCGCCACTGTCGTGCCCACTGTCTGGATCGTACCTGCAGGAGTGGGCATTGGGTAGAAGGAGTGAGGAACGAGGTGCAGCAGGGAAGTGCTGGAGGATGGGATGTGGAGCAGAGGTTGGAGGGACTGATCTGAGTACAGGGGGAAACATGTTGAATAGACTGGGTCATAGTGCAGGTTTGGGGGCTTGGTTTGGCGGGAAGTGGGTACTGAAAGGAAAGCACAGTGGCAAGAGAGGTGTTGAGGAGACAAGGACAGATGAGGCATTGATAAAATCACTAAAAGAAGGCAGTGCCTAGGAGATGGAGGAGGGCAAGAAAAATGAGGCTAAGGGAATTGTACTGGGTGAAGGCTGTGAGGGTAGAGAATGTTGGCAGAAGCAGGGGTTAGTGACAAGACACCAGGGAGAAGGGGAAGCCGAGAACAGAGGTTGGGAAGTTGCTGTCCTGTTGAGAGAGATGAGAGAAGATGGGTGTTGGGGGGAAGGGGATTAAATAGGGTGGTGGAGAGAGGGGGTTCTGGGGATTTTAGGATGTTGAGAAAAGATGTGGGGGAAGGGGGTCTTGAGAAGAAAAGGCTTTGTGGAGAAAGATGATGGGGTATTGGTGAGAAAGGACATGAAGGCTAGGAGGGATGGTGTCTGCCCTGAGTGACAGATGGATGGAAGGACGTAGAGTTAGTTTCCTCTATCATCTCTTTCCCTGACCATGCACTTCTTAAAAACCTGTTTACTAAATCCATGTCTCTCCTGGCCACAGGCCTCCCAGCCTGGCTTCCATGCTCCTATCTCCTCCTTACCCCCTTCATAGCCAGCCCACCCAAGCAAATCTGTGTTCCCCTTGCCACGCCTTTCCTGGCCCAGGGCCCCCTCCCTTTACAGAGGGACCTGACCTGGGGCTGATCACATCGGGGGCTCCCTGGAAGCTCTCCTGAAGTTTGCTCTCCAGCCCGACTCCCACCTTGACCAAGTAGGAGGCTGGGTCTACAGCACAGGCCCAGTAGCTGCGGCCCTGGGTCACAGCCACATCGCCCAGGACCACATCCACGCTCAGGTGACAGCCAGTCAGCAGCCGGTCAGCAGCCAGCAGCAGGGGTAGCCCTGGAACACTCCGTACTGCTCGCTGGTCCTTGCTGATGGCCAGCCGCTCTCGGCTGGTGCCCCAACGGCCATCAAGAAAGAAGTGCAGGACTGGAAGGAGGAAAGATGGAAACAGAAGGAGGGCTTCAGGGACAAAAGTAGGCACTGGGGGCTGTGAGCTGTTAGCATAAGGCACTGGGAGACTTCAGAGAAGGGAACAAGTTGCCAAGGAGCACAGTCACCAGGGTCAGGCTGAGGCTCCTGGGGACTGGAATGAGGGAAATAAGGAGAAAAGGGTATCCCGAATGGGGATGGAGCCCCAGGGAGAGTTTTAGTAATGACTAATGGCCACAGAGACTGGTGTTCCATATCCAGTTGATCACAGTGCTTCCTCCAACCCCCTTCCTATGGCAGCCCTGTGGGGAGTCCCCAGTGCTGCTCTGTTCCAGCTGGTGACATTCCCACCATCTTCCTACACCTTCCAGCCCATATTCTGGGGTTCACAACTGGCCCTTCTACATCTTATGCCCCTTACTTGGGTGTCAAGTCTTCCCTATCTTGCCTATACTCCAGGGTCCAACTCTTTTCTTCTCTTTTCTCTTTTCTTTTCTTTTCTTTTCTTTTCTTTTCTTTTCTTTTCTTTTCTTTTCTTTTCTTTTCTTTTCTTTTCTTTTCTTTTCTCTTTCCTTTCCTTCCTTCCTTCCTTCCTTTCTTTTTCTTTCTTTCTTTTTTTATTAAATCATAGCTGTGTAGGGCGGCACCTGTGGCTGAAAGGGTTAAGGCGCTGGCCCCATATGCTGGAGGTGGTGGGTTCAAACCCAGCCCTGGCCAAAAAAAAAAAAAAAAAAATCATAGTTGTGTATATTAATGCAATCATGGGGTACGATGCACTGGTTTTATATACAATTTGAAATGTTTTCATCAAACTGGTTAACACATAGCTTTCACAGCATTTTCTTAGTTATTGTGTTAAGACATTTATATTCTACACCTAGTAAATTTCACATGTACCCTTGTAAGATGCACTGTAGGTGTGGTCCCACTAATTACTCTCCCTCCACCCATCTTCCCCCCCTTCCCTCCCTCTCCCCTTTTCCCTTCTTCTTGGGTCCAACTATTTTCTGAAGCAACATTTTTCTTTTTCTTTTTCTTTTTTAATTTTTTTTGAGACAGAGCCTCAAGCTGTCGCTCTGGGTAGAGTGCCATGGCATCACAGCTCACAGCAACCTCCAACTCCTGGGCTCAAGCAATTCTCCTGCCTCTGCCGCCCAAGTAACTAGGGCAACAGGCGTCCGCCCCAATGCCCATCTATTTTTTGGTTGCAGCCATCATTGTTGTTTGGTGGGCCAGGGCTGGATTTGAACCTGCCAGCTCAGGTGTATGTGGCTGGTGCCTTAGCCGCTTGAGCCACAGGTGCTGAGGAAAGCATTTTTCAACATTTTTTATCTGATGGCACACTTGAATGTATAGCTAAACTTCTGTGGCACACTGAAATTATGTTGATCAAAAAACAAAGAATATACTGCCAGATGCAGTGATTCACACCTGTAATCCCAGCACCGCGGTAGGCTGAGGTGGGTAGATCGCCTGAGCTCATGAGTTTGAGACCATCCTGAGCTAGAGAGAAACCCCATTTCTAAAAAACAGCTAGGCATTGTGGTGGGTACCCATAGTCTCAGCTACTTAGGAGGCTGAGGCAAGAGAATTGCTTGAGCCCAAGTCTGAGGTTGCTATGAGCTATGATGCTACAGCACTCTATGGGGGTGGGGTGGAGGTGGGGGTGACAAAGTGAGACTATATCTCAAAAAAAAAAAAAGAAAGAAAGAACATACTTATTGTGCTTTGAAATTCTTTTGAAAATAATTTAACTAATGATCTTTTTTGTTGTTGTTGTTTTTGTTAAGCAGGCCTGGACTGGTGCTGTAATCACTAAGTTACTGGCACCTAGCCTAACTGATGATGTTTAAAAATTTTCACAGCAGGGCGGTGCCTGTGGCTCAATGGGTAGGGTGCTGGCACCATATATTGAGGGCGATGGGTTCAAACCCAGCCCCGGCCAAACTGCAACAAAAAATAGCTGGGCATTGTGGCAGGTGCCTATAGTCCCAGCTACTCGGGAGGCTGAGACAAAAGAATCGCGTAAGCCCAAGAGTTGGAGGTTGCTGGGAGCTGTGATGACAGGCACTCTACTGAGGGCAATAAAATGAGACTCTGTCTCTAAAAAAAAAAAAATTCAGAGCATACCTAAGATTCTTTCATGGCACACTGGTTGAAAAATCACTGTTCTAGAGAGTCACTTTAATAATATTTATTGAATCCTAACTGTGAGGCAGAAATTGTGCTAAGACTGTACATGTATCAGCTCACAACAGTTTAATTCTCACAACAACACTATGAGGTAAGGAATATAATCCCTACAGAAAAGCATTCTGAAGTTCAGAGAGAGTGAAAAACTTGCCCAGAGCCACACATTGGTGAGACGCAGAGCTAGGATTTGAACCCAAGAAGTCTAGGTCCAGAGCTCATGCCAGTGACCCATTATGCTAAAAAGCCTCTGTAGTGCCCACACGGGACCAGCTGTTAGTGCTTGGACCCTGGTGTACCTTGAGGCCTTTGCAGGACATGCGTGTGGGCCCTGCTGGGGCCCACCTGATCACTCACCAGGGGCTGGGGGCGTGTGGAGGTGCACGTCCTCGCTGTATTCGCCATAGCCGGCCTTGTTGCAGCCACGGACACGCAGCACATACACAGAGCCGGTGTCAGGGTTCTCGAGCAGGGCACTGGTGCCCCTCACCTCCTCCCGCCGCTGCCACCGGGTGGGACCTGGCTGGGGGGGCACATCTGTGCGCCGGAACTCAATGGTATAGTGCCAGGCAGGTGGTGAGTGGGGGGGCAGCCGCCAGCATAGGAAGATCTGATCGTAGGCAAAGGTACGCTGGGTGTCAATGACAGGAGCCTCAGGCACTGTTGGAAAAGACAGTAGGGGTCAGTCAGGGCCTGGCCATGAGCCTGGCAAGGAGGGCAGGGGCAGGCAGGAAAAGGGAAAGCAGCGGGAGCCGGGGGGGTGAGTGTGGGTGAGAGGAAACTGGGGAAAAGACTTATCTGGGCACTGGGCACAGGATGGGTGGGGCGGGGCAGGGCAGGGCTCAGGGGAGAAAGACAGAGCTGGGAGAGTTCTGGACAGGGTGTTCAAAAGCCAGTGTTCTGGTCCTGGTCTGCCACTACCTCTCTCTGGCCTGAGTTAAGTCACTTCCCCTTTCTGGGCCTCAATTTCCTCCTCTGTCAAATTAGAGTATAAGACCAGGTAAGTTCTAGGGGGTTCTTCCAGTTTAGACATTCTGTGAGTTAACAGGAGCCTCAGGGAGAGGCAGGCAAAGGCCACTGGAACCCAGGCAAGAGGGCACAGAGGGCACAGGAGCAGGAGGGAGATGCAAGAATCAGCAAGGGAGAAAATGGGAAGACAATAGAGGGGAAGCCAAGCTAGAGGGAAGGTGGTGGAGGTCAAGGGGAAAGAGAATGCAAGTCCAGAGGGCAAGGGTCACAAGGACAAAAAGTCAGAGGGCCAGTGTTAGGCAAAGGCCTAAAGAAGGCAGCAGAGACAGAGGGCATTGGTCAAGTGGGAGGACCATGAGGTCAGATTGAGGCAGGAAAGAGAAGGAAGAAATGAGTGAGTGCTGCGCTGCATGGGAGCAATGGGGAAGGGGGCCCGGCGGGGGGCAGGGCCCCCGGGGCAGGGCCGTGACTTGCCTGGGGTGCTCCGGAGCAGAGTCCGCGGTGGCCACAGCCTACAAACAAAGAGAGGGAGAAGCAGCGCTGAGCGCGGTAGGACGGTGTGGCAGGGTGGGCTGGGTGGGAGGAGCGGCTGGCCAGGCCAGGTAGGAGGCCAGGGAGGTCCCTAGTGGGTACTGCCCCCCGGGCCCGCTGCTGGGGATTAAGGGAAGAAGGCTCTGGTGGGGCATGGGACCTGGCCACCTCCTTACCTCGCAGGAAGTTAAGTTCTGTCAGCAGCTTCATTTCCCGCCCCACATCCAGCTGGCAATGGCGGAAGGAAGAACTGGCTGCCGGCCGGAACGTCTGGAGGGCCTCAGTAGCTCGGGCAATCCTGGGATGGGGGCAAGAAAGGTTCAAGCAATGCCATCTGGACAATCACACTTCCTTTTGATTCTGCCTTGCCTGCCTTTACACCCTTAGCAACTTCTTTGAGTCTCTTCTTTGCCCTGTGGGACAAGCTGGCATCAGGAACATCCTCAGGGGCCCAGCAGTCCACCTGGCAGTACTCTAGACATTGTCTCAGATGTGGGCTGCATCCATGACATCCCTGCCCCTGGGAGCCCATGCCCGTGAGTACCTGTTGTGCAGCTGCTTGGCCGCTTGCACAAAGCAAGGCTGGTCTGTTTCCTTAAGCACTTCCTGGGCATAGCCCACCAGACCTGAGCCGTCCAGCAGGCTTCGGTGGTCTTGGATCTGGGCGCTGAGACGGGCCAGCCGCTCCTGCTGGCATTCTTCAATGGCCTGAAGCAGTGATGCCCGCTTCTCTTCCAGCACAGCCCCCAGTCCCCGAACCAGCTGTGATACCTCCTCTTTGGCCTGCTGCCCACTCACCTGCCCAAGGAGCAACACCCAAAGGATGTATGACTTACTGTCTTCCTCTTGGAGGCAGCACTTGTGCCAGCCTCCTGGGACACTATAGCATGGCTAGGGTCACAAGGGATCTGGGGAAAATCCTACTCACCTATTTTAGTAGAGCCAAACTCTTGGCTGCAAAGGCTCCTATGCCCCAAGGCGGCCTCTATCCTGACAATTTGTACTAACCTTCCTGGGTGCCTACATTGTGCTGTCAACCCCTTTAGGACTCACACAAATAAGAGGCCATGGCAGCATTAATGTCCACTTAGACAGCACTAATGTCCATTGGCATCTATGTTCTCCTTATTTGTCCATCCCCACCTATGTCAGCCAACTCAAGCAATCTGGCAGAAGGTATCAGAGCCATCCCCTCATGCTAGCTAGCTCCAGGCATGTGTCCCATCCCCAGTGGAGGACTGAACCTTAGAGCATCTGTACATCTATGGGTTTCGAGTTCTCTGTCCTAAGCTAGAGCCACAGCCCCAAATCAGCCTGGCCTGGAGCACTGGTGTTCCTGCCAACCTGGCCTAACCAGAACCTGGACACACCTCACCTCACAGGCTTCCTGAGCCTGCTGAGGTGACTGGACCATACCCACCTGCACTGCCTTCCTGCCCCCCCACCTCAGGCAGGGCACAGGGCCCACCTCCTGCCCTCCCTCACCTCAGTATGCCTGACAGTCTCCTCCAGCTCACAGATCTGGGTCTGTACCGTGTCCTGGTTTCCCAGGATGTATGTCAGGCTCTTTGTCAGCTTGTCCTAAGGGGGAAGAAGGAGGTGGGCATCATGCTCGGCTCCACAGAAGCCAGCAGATCAGAGGTGCAAGAGGGAGAGAGTGAGAGTTGGACCTGGGCTGGATGAGGGAGTCCTCACCTTGAGGGCCTGGTAGGCACTGAGTACTGGCGTGATCTTGTGACCATTGTGGGTGCGCCGCACCCGGCAGAGTTGGCAGACCAGCCGTTGGCATGTCTTGCAGTAGTGGGTCACCTCTTCCTTATGGTCTGGGCACATAAGTCCCTAGGGACACAAAGAGCAATGAGGTGGCCAGCCAATGTGGTGTGTGGAGTGCTGGCTACCACCAGAGGAGTTTAGTGCCCCTTCACCGGCTGGTGGGGTGGAGGAGAAACCAGCGGCAGGCTCTGTGGTGGTGCTCCACAGTGCCACCTGGTGGCATGTGGGCACCTAGAGGAGCCTTCCCTGAGTCTCCAGGCAATGCCCCTTTCACCTGCATGGCTCTTCCCTTCATCTGATGCCTCACGGGATGTGTGGTAATAACAATAATAATGGTGATAATTAATCTTAGCCTTGTGGTTAATAATTCACCTTATCCATCTTGTTCACTGCTGTATCCCTGAAGACTAGAATGACACCATGCACATAGGTGTTCGATAAATATTTGTTCAATGAATGAATGCATACAGAGCTTTTTAGTGTACAGATAATACCTTTTAGTGAACAAATATTATTTCATGTGATCATCTCAACAACCCTGCAGGAATATGTACTTTAGGGCAGGTACTACCACTCCCATGCAGGAGATGAGATGAAGGCCCAAAGATGAATAATTTGCCATGACTTTGTTACAGAGAAAGGTGCTTGGCAATGGCAATCCCCTGCCCATCTCCTTTTGGAAGCCCATAATTCCAGGCACCCCCACTCACCCAGCACTACCATGTCCCTCCCTTTGTAAGGGCCAGCTCACCTTGGGGCGGAAGGAGAGGGTGGGCAGGGTGGGTTCATGCTGGGCCTTCTGGGTACCCCAGGGGTGGAAGAGCTTGAAGCACTCGTTGCAAAAGGTGGCACGGCACTCGGTGCAGCCCTTGGTGGCTTCCAGCGGTGGAGGCTTACACAGCTGGCACAGGATGGCGCCTCCCACACTCACACTCTGGCGATACCGCTCCACAACACGCTCCAGGGTCAGGTTCCGGAAAAGGCCCGCCAGGCCCCGTTCTCCCAGCTCCACATCACCCTGGCAGGCTGGGCATGGGAACATGATCATCTGGGGGTGCAAAGCACCCCGCTTCCTCCCGGGGTATGTCCCAAAGCCTGTGAATGAACCAGGGAGGGTAGAGGAGATGAGAGTTATAGCTGGGTGGGGGTAGAGAAAGTCTGTTCTATTAAACAATTAGATTTTTATTGTTCCACAACTCAGTTCTCACTAGAGCCTGGATGAGCAGTATTTCCACCCTCGAAAAGGCAGACAGATGCCTCTGACCATTGATAGACCCCTTTCATCTTTCCAATGACAGTTCAGCATTCCCACCCCCACCCCACAAGCCCTACCTGATTTAAGCAATCGGTCCAAGCGGTCTGGCTTGGGGACAGTTCTGCGGGACAGGCGGGGGCTGCGAGTGGAAGGGGTGGACGCAGGAGAGGTAGGCTCAGAGCTAGGGTCCCCACCATGGCCTATGTAGCCTTGCTGGCCCAAAACCTCCCGGGCACAGGCCTGGCACACGTTGTGGGTGCAGGGCAGCACCAACGGCTGCTTATACATCTCTTGACACACTGGGCACAGCAGTTCTTTCTCCATGTTCTTCATGCTGGTCTATGGGGGAACCAGGAGGCTAGGTCAGAGCTTGGACACCTAGGCATGTCTCAGCAGGCCCCTTGGCTGCTCTTAGAGACCCCAGGGGTCTTGGAAAGGGGTAAGACAAGTTACCAGGTGCTTTTCCCCAGCACCTGCCTTGGTCTGATTCACAGAACTTCTAGGCCCTCAGAGCTTCTGTTTTGCTCCTGCAGAGCTAAAGGCCCAAAGGAGGATGCTTGGAGCTGGTGCATTCCCCATCCTCAAGCCCCACCTCCATCACTCAAACAGCAGCAGCCCCATCTGGCAGCTCCTCTCACCTGCCTCCATCCCCCATCTATGGGTCGCCTGCCCCTGGCATTTTTCTCAAGGACACCGCCTATTCTGCAGCTCCCTGTGTACCCCCGTCCCCTTCTCTAGCATCCCGCCACCCCCCGCCTGACTCCTCGTGATAGCCAGGCGCGGCTGGTTCTCCATTCTCCTGCTAGCCCAGTCTGTCCTCTTATCGCTCCTACCCCGGCTCCGGCCTGCATCCGCCCAGCATCCACTCCCATCCTTCACTTCTCCGTCCATCTCCTTCGGTCCCTCAATACCAACCCACTCCCCTTCGCCTCCCCACCATCCAACTCTACCACCCTCTCCCTCAGCCAGCTGCACCCCCTCCCCAAGCTGTGGGGGGCGCGAAAGAAGCGCCCCGCCTACTTGCCCCCTCCCCACCGGAAGTACTCCTCCCCCTATTGCTGGCAGGGGGGTCCTCAGGCTACGCCCCACCCCCACACCTCACCTTGGTCCCTCTCTTCGCAGCCATCCCGGTCAGGGGCGCAGCTGACACAAAGGAGGGAGGGCCAGGGAGGGAGGGGGAAGGAAGTGGTGGGGGGAAGCAGGGTTGGCACCGCCCCTGGGAGAGCCGGGCACGGGTTGCCATGACAACCGCAGGCTCGGAGACAGCCTAGAGTGGGGGTGCGGGGGGGTGGAGCCTCGGGGAGGGGTCCAAATTGGGACCTGTACCCTGAGGGGGTCGCCTTCATCACCCGCCACCGGTCCTCAGTTTTCTTGGTCAAGATCCAAGCTCACACAGTCCTCACACGTAACATAGAGCCTTTCCCTGCAGTCCCAGCCCTGTGCTCCGCTGGCGGCCACTCCAGCCCGCCCGCCTCGCTGAGCTGCTCCAGCTCCTCACGCCCTAGGGGACGGCTGCCTTCCGCACACTCACCTCCGAGCTGCACCTGGGATCACCCCCTCATACATGCATCCCCAGTTGTTTCTGTCATCACTATCCCCCTGCCTACATCCCAGAATCTTCTTGATCCCCACCTGTTCAAGGTCCCGGCTTGCCACGGGCCCCTATGCCCCACCCCACCCCGCTTCCCCTCGACCCCACCTTAACTCACACTGATGCGGACTAGTGCATCCATGATGGAAGTGAAGGTCTGCATATCCTCACCCTCAGCCATGGCCCTACTGTGCCCGCCCGCCCCCAGGTGCCCGATCCTAGCTGCGGCTGCGAACCCTGGGCTCAATGAAGGAGCTCAGTGGGGGTGTGGGGAGGGGTGGGGTGAGGAGGCATTGCGCATGCTCCAGGGACCAGCCTGGAACAGCAGCCTTCGGGGTAGGGGGTGGGAAATAGTTCTCCCCACGTGGTTCTCGAAGGGGGGGGGTTGGGCAACATGGAAGAATATTTGAGGATGGAAGCATTTCTTTCTTTCTTTCTTTCTTTTTTTTTTTTTTGAGACAGAGCCTCAAGCTGTCGCCCTGGGTAGAGTGCTATGGCATCACAGCTCACAGCAACCTCCAACTTCTGGGCTCAAGCGATTCTCCTGCCTCCGCCTCCTAAGTAGCTGGGACTACAGGCGCCCACCACAACGCCCGGCTATTTTTTGTTGGAGCCATCACTGTTGTTTGGCAGGCCCAGGCTGGATTCGTACCTTCCAGCTCAGGTGTATGTGGCTGGCGCCTTAGCCGCTTGAGCCCTAAGCACCGAGCTAAGAAGCATTTCTTATATTCTCATTTTTCGGTAGCTCCTAATCTTACTCATATAAAGCCAGAGGTTAGCTTTAGAAGATGGACTCTGGGTGGAAGCACCACATTCTGGGCTGGGCAAGAGTCCATGGAAGATGCTGAGGCAATGATCATTGGGCAAGGAGGTTTGAGGAACATGCCCTCCAGATGACATAAGTGAAAAAGAAGGCAGAGGTGGGCCAGCGGCTTAGGCCATGGGCCCAACGACTTGAAGAGAGACTGCAGCTTGTGCAGAGTGGCAGCAGATGGACTGGATACAGGGCAAGCCTGAGGCCCGGGGCGGTGGCTGAGGATGTTCTTCCACTCAGTATTTCCTCCGTACCGGAAGAGGGCGCTGCTTCCAGGCGCCGAGAGAAAGAGAAACTAAGTGGAGGTGCCGCAAGTCCGCGCTGTCAGCTGACGCATGCGCACAGTTAATAGCACTAGGTTCGGCTCCCGGTTCTCCGCTGGTGGCGCGGATCGGACTCACGGCCGGGGCGTGATGGGTAACCGGACCGGTGGTATCCCCAGGACAGGGTAGCGGGGGATGGAGTTGGGGCAGGAAAACTTTTCTGGTCCTCTCCCGTCGGCGCTGACGTGTCCCGAGTTTCAGGGCGCGGGCACGTCCACCGGCCAGGAGGGCTCAGGGCGTGCGGGGTTGGGGAGGACTTGAGAGTCGCCGCAGCTGTGGGACTGGGGGATGCGGCTGCGGCCCCGGAGCGCTGGGAAGCGGTCTGCCCACCCGACAGGCCCCTCTCTCTTGTCCTCCAGTAGTGGGCACGGGCACATCGCTGGCGCTGTCCTCTCTCCTGTCCCTGCTGCTCTTCGCCGGGATGCAGATGTACAGCCGCCAGCTGGCTTCCACCGAGTGGCTGACCATTCAGGGGGGCCTGCTTGGCTCTGGCCTCTTCGTCTTCTCTCTGACTGTATCCTTCCCGCGGTGGGCGGTAGGAGGGGACATGCCTTTGCCTTCCGCCCTGCAGTTCTGCCCTGATCGCGTGTCCTATTCCTTAACTTCCTCAACCTAGGCCTTCAATAATCTGGAGAATCTTGTTTTTGGCAAAGGATTCCAAGCAAAGATTTTCCCTGAGAGTAAGTGAACATTGGAGGTTGAATATTTGAGACCTTTCTCTTTAACCTCTCTTAATTTGATGCTGAATTTCCAGGGTCTTAGGTGTAAAGGTTGTTAAGGAGATATATGTTTACTTAAACTGTCTGAAGACAGATGATGTTTTTGGACCCAGCACCTCTTCCAGCTCCTGGAATTGAGCTGGGAGAGAAGGTCTATGAAATCAAGAAACTTCACCTTCTGGCTGGTTCCCAGAGAAAGTACAGGTATGTTTGGGCTGGTTTTACATCTATCCCAGGGAAGGTTTTTTTTTGTCCCCTGGAGAAGCAGCAGCAGGACCAAGTTCACTGATGTGGAATTGACCTAATATTAGTGAATTCTATTTATTTGAGAGGATTGTGGAGAGCCTCAATGTTAGATACACCACATTTCTGTAGCAGCAGGAATCCTGACCAAATTAGCATAATTTAGATTATTTTGCTATTGAAACAATCCGTGTTAATTGTGAATGTGAGTGAGAACCTATGATTTAGTTATTTATGGAGAATTAAGTTCATAAAGGAAATTAAGCATCAAGGCAAGGTCACCTTCTTGGCCCTCTACCTTTTCTCCCTCCCAAGCTGGGCAGGTGGGGTACTGTTTGCCTTTGTTTTCCGCCTTCCCACTGTCTCCCTTGCTATTCCAGAAAAGATCCTTTCCTGCCTCCATTTACAAGCACATCTAGATACTCTGTCTTCCAACCTGTGTCCAGGGAGAGAGGTCCTCAACGTCCACTGTTTGTCAGTTAGCTTACTGAATTGATTTTCATTGGCTGGCTTCTGTTGGAAAGGCATTAATCCTTTTCCCCAAATGGGAACAAACCTTGCCCTTCAGGCTCTGCTATCACTTTTCCTTTCCCTTTTTACAGGAGGAAAGCCAGCATAGGGAAGTTAAGTGCAACTTGAGGCAGAACTGGTAAAAGCATGCATCTCCTACCTCTGTGTCTTTGGCCATCATTAAGACCACCTCCTGCTATTGTCAAACCCTTCCAAGCAGGTTCCTCAAGATTCAGAGAGCCCTAGGTTTCTCCTAGACCCCACATACAAGTGCCTGGTATTCCAATTCTGACTACTGCCCTCCTTGTCTCTTTTGTTTCCTCAGTTCTCCTCTGTCTCCTTTTGGCTCTTTTTGCATCTGGCCTCATCCACCGAGTCTGTGTCACTACCTGGTATGTACTGAAAATTGGGTAAGGGATGCTGCACTAGATCCTTCCTACTGGCTTTTTGAAAGTTCTTTCCCCCACACCTACCTTCCCTCTGCTGCTCTCCTGCATGCTAGTGTCTCCCCCGGGGTTGCATCATGCTGGCAGTACATCCACTGATGCCGTGACCTTTTTGTCTTTACCCTGTAGCTTCATCTTCTCCATGGTTGGTCTGTACTACATCAACAAGATCTCTTCTACCCTGTACCAGGCAACAGCTCCAGTCCTAACACCAGCCAAGGTCACAGGCAAGGGCAAGAAGAGAAACTAACTTTGAATGTTCAATAAAGTTGATTCTTTTTAGCTCTGTGAGCTGTGATCTGTTGTGGGTCTTGTCTGCCAGTACCTGCTTGGGTGTGCAGAATGTTAAGACAGTTGGGTACATACTCTTTTCAGACCAGGGGGATGGTGAGCCTTTTCTTCCTCCAAGATTCATTTTTACCAAACTTTAAAACATTTTTTTATTTTATTTTATGGAGCGGCCTGCTACTCAGGCTAGAATGCACTGGCCCAATCATAGCTCACTGCAGCCTCAAACTCCTGGGCTCAAGCGATCCTCCCCGTTCAGCCTCCCAAGCACTGGGATTACAGCCTAGTTGTGTATTTTCCACATTGTCTAATAATGGACAATAAAGACTGGTGGGTTGGTTGAATGAGGAGACTTGCCCTTCCAGAACAAAATTCGATATATAGGAGGTCGCTAAGGTAGGGAAGAAGAGCTAATGAAGCTGAAGAGGTGAGTCAGAGGAGTTCTGTTTAAGGATTAAAGGCTGCGGGTGGCGTCTGTGGCACAGTGAGTAGGGTGCTGGCCCCATATACCAAGGGTGGTGGGTTCCAACCCTGCCGGGGCCAAACTGCAACAAAAAAATAGTCAGGTGTTGTGGCGGGTGCCTGTAGTCCCAGCTACTCAGGAGGCTGAAGCAAGAGAATCACCTGAGCCCAAGAACTGGAGGTTGCTGTGAGCTGTGAGGCCACAGTACTCTACCGAGGATGACAAAGTGAAATTCTGTCTCTTAAAAAAAAAAAAGGATTAGAGGCTGTCACCCCACTCATCTTTGCCAAGAACCCCAGACCCTTGCCTTTCTGTCACCTGCCTGAGGGAGTGTTGGGCAGCTTGTCCAAGACGCCAGCAGAGGGCACTGTGAACTGCAGCAACAGCTTCCTGTGCTCAGCTCCAAAGGCTGAGGTGCAGGGTGGTTGCTGGGTCTCTGGAAGCCAGCCTTTTTGGAATACCCAAAAGGCTGGTCCGGTTGGAAGGATTGAAGCCTGAATCAAGGCCTCTTCTTCATCTAGTCTAGGAATTGAGGCAGAGAGTTCAATGGAGACCAGAGTCTTCCAGACAAGATGGCAGTTACGCCTCGGCACCCATACATAGCTCAGTGGGTAGGGTGCCGGCCACATACACCAAGGCAGGTGGGTTTGAGACTGGCCCAGGCCTGCTAAACAACAATGAAAACTGCAACCAAAAAATAGCTGTGGCAGGCGCCTGTAGTCCTAGCTACTTGGGAGGCTAAGGAAGAGAATTGCTTAAGCCCAAGAGTTTGAGGTTGCTGTGAGCTATGACGCCATGGCACTCTACCGAGGGTGACATAATGAAACTCTGTCTCAAAAAAAAAAAAAAAAAAAAGATGGGGTAGTGCCTGTGGCTCAAAGGATTAGGGGACTGGCCCCATATGCCAGAGGTGGCGGTTCAAACCCAGCCCTGGCCAAAACGGCAAAAAAAAAAAAAAAAAGATGGAAGTTCCAGGCTTTAACACACCTAATGATGGTTTGGTGGGGGCAAGGGCATTGTGATATATAGGACCTTCTGGAAGAGGGAGGGGGATTGCCCAAAACAGGACCCAGACCTACAGGCGGGCTGAATTGGTTCTAGGTCTCATTATCAAACCTCAACTTTCTTCTAACCTGGAATGGGACTGAGTACCGTGGCTCATGCTTGTGATCCTAGCTCTCTGGGAGGCTGAGGTAGGATTCTTTGAGCTCAGGAGTTCAGGACCAGCCTGAGCAAGAGTGAGACCCCATCTCTACTAAAAATAGAAAAATTTGCTGGGCAAGGTGGTGGGTGTCTGTAGTCCTAGCTATTCAGGAAGCAGGAGGATCACTTGAGCCCAGGAGGCTGAGGTTGCTATGAGCTGTAACGGATGACACTGGGCTAGTTGCAGTTATGCTAGCCTGGGCAACAGAGTGAGACTCTGTCTCAAAAACAACAAAAAATGAAATAAAATATAAAATATTCAAGTCCTAACCTGGAGTGGGAGCCATGGCAGAGGGCCAAGTCCCAGTGGAGTTGAGCATAGCCACAGCTGAGAGCTTCCACAAGGAGAGGTTGATGGCCTGGGTGGGGTTTTCCAGCAAACCTCTTGTCTTTGGCTAGCAAGGGTGGGGAGAAGCTGGAGAGCAATGCCAGGGCAGTGCTAGAGATCTGGGCACCTGCTGCCACCCACTGCATAGGCACCAGGGGCAGCAAATGGCCCAGGAATAATGATCCCTTCCTCCAGGAATGGGTGCATTTACAAGGCAGGTTGGCGCCAAGCTTGGCTCTCCACCCAGCCCATCTCTGAGTGCTTAGTTGCAGGCTGCCTGTGTCTGACCTGCCAATTAACCCTGGCAGGGGTATCACAGATACTTAATCACCATCATTAAGTAAAGGGGTATGAAGACTTCATGGCTTCCAAAGACCTCCGGTGAGAAGGGCAAAGGCGCTAACCTCTCAGACCCCTGGGGCTCTGATCCACTGCAGAGGTTGTAGGGCAAGGAGAGAGGGTGTCTCACCCTGGAGGACACAGGGAAGCCAGATGTTTCCTCCTCCCTCACATGTGGCCCTGACGCTCACCACCACCCGCCGCCAGCTCCGGAAACAGGAGTAAATAATACAGAGAAGGAGGCTGTAGACAAAATGCAGAGGCTGACAGGGAGGCGCTCTTGCTCTTGGGCTCTTCAGGGTAGAAGTGACTCCATTAGAGAAGAGGGCAGTGGGAAGGGGGACCAAGGGCAGGCAGGCGCTCTAATCCAGTTAGAGACCAGACTTAACCACAGATTGGCACTAGCATGAGGGACAACTGGCATTTAGGGCCTGCCAATAGGTCAGGGCGGGGGTTGGGGGTGCCCAGGGCAGGCAGGGAGGGAGAGTCTGCGCCAGGCCTTGGCTCCAGCCCTTTCCGGCCCCTATTGTCCTTGGTGAGAACAGGACGCTGTCCTGTTCCCACTGCCTGCTCCCCCTAGTTTTGCTCCCCAGGGGCTCTGGAAGGATGTTGGGAAACAAGAGAGGGCCAGAGACCTGTAGAGACAGAGATGTTGAGAGACACAGAGACATACAAAGGGGAAAGGTTCCATCAAAAACAAGCACTGAAGCTCATTGTAAGAGGAGCCTGGGTGCTGTGGGAACCTGGAAAGAATGAGAAGCCAGGTCCTGCCCCTGGGCCATCTGGGCTGGGCTGCCTCTGCACACTCCTGACTTAGGGTCACTAACTTCTGCCTTGGAGCAAACAATGGTGGCACAGCAGAGTGTTACAGGCATAGTGGGGACACTTTCAGGTACATTTCTTTCTTTCTTTTTTTTTTTTAATAGAGACAGAGTCTCACTTTATGGCCCTTTGGTAGAGTGCTATGGCGTCACAGCTCACAGCAATCTCCAGCTCTTGGGCTTAGGCGATTCTCTTGCCTCAGCCTCCCGAGTAGCTGGGACTACAGGCGCCCGCCTTTCAGGTACATTTCTTTGCCTTCTTTCCAGCACACTGGAAGCTCCTGAGGCAGCACTAGGATCCTGTTCCCGAGTCTGTCCCCAGCCTTCTGAGGGCTAGGAGCCAGCTGGTCACCCAGAAGTTGAGAAGTCCCAGATGGCCCTAAAATTAGGCACCTGCAGCAAAGGGAAGGTGCTGGGAAGCAGCAGACCTGACCACTGGCTGGAAGCATAGTTTAAGCTTCCCTTGTGTTTGCAGAGCTAGTTACACCCACCCCAGCCTCTGGATCAGGCTGGGGGCAGGGAGGGGTGCTTCTGGGCCCACTAGTCTCAGCAACTGCTCCTTTGGAGGCAGGTCCTCTGAAAGATGGAGAGAAGTCAAAGTCCTTACTATTTGTTGCAGCTCCAGATACACTTAAAAATGAAAAAAAAAAATGCTTGCTTATATTTTACAAACTAACGTTTTTTTAACACAAAATTACTGGCATGGTGGGGGCACTTTCAGGTACACACACATACAGAAAATAGAAAGGAGCGAGAAAGTCCTTAGGGGAGTGCTAGGATAATATGAGTACATACCCATACCCCCTACTGGCTGTGCTCCTCTGGAGAATCCTAAGACACACTGTTTGAGTAAAATGAAATGGGGTAAAAAGAAAGAAAGGATAAGGTAATCTGTCCCAGATTATACACATTGATAAGGGAAGGCCAAGTTGGAGGTCAAGTTCAGATCTGCCATGTTGCTTAACCAAAGTTGCTGCAGGGCACAGTTAGGACACACTGGCTCCTGCCACCTCTCTGACCTCATTTCTTTGCTGTCTTCTCCACACTCAGTCCATCCCAGCCCAGTTTCTGTGCGTCCCCCGTGCCAGGTATGCCTCTATCTCTCAGCCTTTGCACTTACAGTCCCCACACCGGGAATACTGGGCAGGTGTCTGTGCTTCTGCCTCATTGACATTGTCCAGATCCCCATACAGCTGTCTCCCCAGACAGGCCCCTGGTCATGAAGTGACATGTACAGTACACCTCATCACTCTCCAGCCCCATATCTGCTATGCTTTCCTTCATAAGACTTCTCACTCTTGATATATTTGTGTCTTGACTCCCTCCACTAAAATATCAGCTTCCTAGAAGACAGAGAATTTGTCATTTTGTTGGGTCAGGCACAATGGCTCATGTTTATAATCCCAGCACTCTGGTAGGCTGAGGCGGGTGTATCACCTGAGCTCAGGAGTTCCAGACCAGCCAGAGCTAGAGCAAGACCCACCTCTAAAAATAGCTGGGCATTGTGGTGGGTGCTTGTAGTCCCAGCTACTCAGGAGGCTGAGGCAAGAGATTCGCTTGAGCCCAAGAGTTTGAGGTTACTGTGAGCTATAACTCCATGGCACTCAATCCCAGGGCAACTGGGTAAGACTCTGTCTCAAGAAAAAAAATTGTCATTTTGTTCACTGGAATGCTGCTTAGCATATAGCAGATGCTCAATAAATGTCTATAAGAAGAGTCAAGGGGCCCGGTGTCTGTGGCTCAGAGGCTAGGTCTCCAGTCACATACACCTGAGCTGCCAGGTTCAAACCCAGCCCAAGCCTGCCAAACAACAATGACAACTGCAACAAAAAATTAGTCAGGCATTGTGGCAGGTGCCTGTAGTCCCAGCTGCTTGGGAGGCTGAGGCAAGAGAATCACTTAAGCCTTTGAGTTTGAGGTTGCTGTGAGCTGTGACACCACAGCACTCTACCCAGCACAACATAGTGAGACTCTATCTAAAAATAAATAAATAAAAAACAAAGGGCCAAGGGATTGGGCACAGTGGCTCACACCTGCAATCCTAGCACTCTGAGAGGCCAAGGCGGGTGGATTGCCTGAGCTCAGGAGTTCGAGACTAGCCCGAGCAAGAGTGAGACCCCATCTCTAAAAATAGCTGGGCATTGTGGTGGGTGCCTGTAGTCCCAGCTACTCAGGAGGCTGAGGCAGGATGATTGAGCCTAACAGTGTGAAGTTGCTGTGAACTATGATGATGCCATGGTACTCTACCAAGGTGATAAAGAGAGACTCTGTCTCAAAAAAAAAAAAAAAAAAAAAAGAGCCAAGAACCCCATTAGCAACACACTATTACACTTTGAGCTCCAAATTCCTGAGTCTCCAGCAAGAGCCAGATATTACTCTCAGCTGCCTAGGCTTCTTCCTGGGTCCCTCTCCCTCTCCCTTGAGTTATCATCTTTTCCCATCTTGGTCTCCTCTGGGTTACCTTTCTTAGGAAACCCTGACTTACTCAGCCCCTTCTCCAATTACCAGTACAATTCCTGATCCACCATTGACTTTAAAGCCTGTCTATAATTTTGTGAGTATATGTTTGTTGATTACATGCCTGTCTGTCTTGTTGCCCCATGGAACTGTGGGTGCCCTCAAGGCAGGGGTGAAGTCAACACAGCCTGACGTCCTGGAGCCCTCCCCGTGGACCCAGTAATCACCTTGGCACCTGTGGGTACCTTACTGCCTGGTATGGTGTATACAGGTGCACATGGGGGGTCTCCCACCCTTGCAAGAAGTGGGACCACCTTCCCAACACAGACACTGTTAAGGAGTCTTTAATCACCTGACTCTGGCCAGCTTTTTTAGCTTCTCCTCCTCCCATGAAGCATTCTCTGTCCCAAAGACAGCCAGGAAGGATTACTCACCGTGAACTTTCATGCCTCCATGCCTTTGTTTAGGCTGCTCCCTTGGCTTAGCGTACACCTGCCCCCACCTGAACAACTCTTACTCATCTTTCAAGTATCATCTCAGGCTTCTGGGCCTCTATGAAGGCTTCCCCCACATATTCAATCCCTTCCTTCTCTGTGTTCTCTTTAATTTCGCATATTCCTCCACCTTCAGTATACTAGACTAAGAAGTTCTCAGATTTGAAATTTGTCTTCCTCTAAAACCAAAGCAAGAAAAAACAGAAAACCCTTACAAATATGAGCTTAGCCATCTGTAGAAGTAAGCTATCTGAGAAGATGGTAAATGATGGTGTGGTGGGGGTGCTGCAGGGACTAAGGGATGTCCTCAGCTCTGAGATGTGTAATAACTAAGGACAAACATCCCTAATGACAAGAGTAGCTGCCCCTGATCACATATCTCCCAAAGGCCATATTTTGTTTAAGCACTCTACCTATATTATCTCCTTTAATTTTTCTTTTCTTTTTTTTTTTTTTTTTGAGACAGAGTCTCATTATGTCGCCCTTGGTAGAGTGCTATGGCATCACAGCTCACAGCAACCTCAACTCTTGGGCTTAAGCGATTCTCTTGCCTCAGCTTTCCAAGTACCTGGGACTACAGGCACCTGCCACAATGCCCAGCTATTTTTTGTTGCAGTTGTCATTGTTGTTTAGCAGGCCTGGGCCAGGTTCAAACCCACCAGCCCTCGGGTATGTGGCTGCCACCTTAACCTCTGAGCTATGGGTCCCAAGCCTGTCTCCTTTGAGAGCAACACTCTGGAGGAGGATCAGTTATTTGTTCAATTGTATATCTTAGAAAACCGAGGCTCAGAGAGGTTAAGTTACTTCCCCCAAGGTCACATAGCTAAGCAAAGGAAGAAGCTGGGACCTATAACCAAGCCCAGGACAACTGGACTCTAAAAGTTCAAATTTTTACTTCCCAAGCCACCTGCCTCACATGCCTGCTATAATCACATGTACTTCATCCTGTTGTGGCAGCAAATGGGTGATGATCTGCAGAAAGACGGAGAGGAAGAAGCTACCGTGAAAATTTGCCATCTTTTGTCTAGGGCTATAAGAGGCCAAATACCCTGTGTCTGGCAAAATGGAGTCCTGGGACCTGGAAAACTGAGTCAGTTTTTGGAGACCATCTAATGCTAAACCGTCCTCTTCCCTTCCTCACTCATCTTAGGTCCACAGAAACCCTGCTGGATTTCCCACACTGTGCTTAATCCTGGAGATACAATGGTCTGGGGCAGGCCAAGCAGGGAAACCAAACCCTGCTGTTCAGCACAGTCAGTGGGAACACAGAGCAGGGACAGTGGCCTACCCTGCAAGACAGGGTCAAGGCCCAGGAAGGCTGCTTAGACGACGTGATGCTTGAACTGAGCAGCAGAAAAATTTAACCCATATTTTCTTGTGGCATACATGTATTTAGAGTTTCGTGTTTTACATTAAATGTTTCAATGCTCTGTGTTTTTGGTATAAGACATGAAGCTAAAATCTAACAATTTGTTCCTAATGGTAAGCTAGTTGCAAGTGCTTTTCAAACAATCTATCACCCCTCACTCATCCTGCCCCAATCATATGCTAAATCGAAACATATACATGACCTATTCACTTTTTATTCTGTTCCATCGATCTAGGGAAGGAGGTGCCATACTGTAATGGTAAAGACAGGCTCCCAAGGAAGGTCTCTGGGCTATGCCTCATTTTCCTGACTTGTGAAATGGAGATAGTAGCATCTATTTCATATGGTTGCTGTGAAGATTGACTGAGATTATGTCCAGAAGACATTTACCCTAGTGCCTGGCACACAGTAAGCAGCAATGAATGTTAGCTGTTATGCTGACCCTGCCTACGGTTTAAAATTGTTAAAAGCAGTTTTGACAGGTGGCGCCTGTGGCTCAAAGGAGTAGGGCACCGGCCCCATATGCTGGAGTTGGTGGGTTCAAACCAAGCCCCTGCCAAAAACTGCAAAAAAAAAAAAGCAGTTTTGAGTGCAAGAGCACAGCTCTGCTACTTACTACCCGTGCAACCATGGGCAACTTATTTACCTTTTATCCTCTTTGTCTCAATTTCTTCATTCATATGTGGGATATAAAAGTGCCCACCATACAGTGTTGTGAAAATTAAACACAACACTGTTGCACAGGGAAGGACATGTAATAGTTCTTCAAAGAGTGTTTATTCTTCAGTGGCTGATGACTATTATAACTTTATAATCTGTCATCTATTCCTATGTGTGGTGGGAAAAGCCCCTTCTCATTATCTTTCTCCTAAAAAATTGTTCTGGGGAGGGGCGGTGCCTGTGGCTCAGTGGGTAGGGCGACGGCCCCATATACCAAGAGTGGCCGGTTCAAACCCAGCCCAGGCTGAATTGCAACAAAAAAATAGCTGGGTGTTGGCGTTGTGGCGGGCGCCTGTAGTCCCAGCTACTCCGGAGGCTGAGACAAGAGACTCGCCTAAGCCCAGGAGTTGGAGGTTGCTGTGAGCAGTGTGACCCCACAGCACTCTACTGAGGGCGAGAAAGTAAGACTCTGTCTCTACAAAAAAAAAAAAAAAAAAAAAAAAAGAAAATTGTTCTGGGGAATGATATTCTTTTAAGACCAAGCCTACTGTGGGTAAATATAATAGAATTCACAGATCTGCAAAGCTGATGTCCCTAAAGTGTGCCAATGTTTGAAAGTCACTGTGATCAGTGAGGCTTTGATTTGACCAACCAGTAGGATTTGGTGGGGAGGAGTGGAGAGACAGAGCTAGTGCTAGGGCTTTGAAGCTCATATACCAAGTTTTTCTTTTTCTTTCTTTCTCTTTTTTCTTTCTTTCTTTCTTTTCTTTTCTTTCTTTTTTTTTTTTTTGTGTGACAGAGTCTCTGTCCTCCTGGATAGAGTGCCATAGTGTTATAGCTCACAGCAACCTCAAAATTTTGGGTTTGAGCAATCCTCTTGTCTCAACCTCCCAAGTAGCTAGGACTATAGGTGTGCACTACTATGCCCAGCTAGTTTTTGGCCAGGGTTGGGGCCAGCACCCTACTCCATTGAGCCACAGGCGCCGCCCAGTTTTTGTATTTTTTTAAGTAGACACTGGGTCTGGCTCTTGCTCAGGCTGGTCTGGAACCCATGAGCTCAAGAAATCCACCTACCTCGGCCTCCCAGAGAGCTAGGATTACAGGCATGAGCCACCACACCTGGCCTCTTTTCTTTTTGAGACAGAGTCTCATATTGTCGCCCTCAGTAGAGTGCTATGGTGTCACAGTTCACAGCAACCTCAAACTCTTGGGCCCAAGCGATTCTCTTGCCTCTGCCTCCAAGTAGCTGGGACTACAGGCGCCCGCCACATGCCTGGCTATTTTTTGTTGTAGTTGTCATTGTTGTTCAGCAGGCCCAGGCTGGGCTTGAACCCACCAGCCCTGGTGTATGTGGCTGGTGCCCCAGCCACTGAGCTACGGGCGCCAAGCCCACACCTAGCTTCATATACCAGGTTTTTAAAATGTTTTCATTTGCCTTAATTTTTTTCTTTTTTTTTGCAGTTTTTGGCAGTGGCTGGGTTTGAACCTGTCACCTCCAGCACATGGGGCCAGCACCCTATCCCTTTGAGCCACAGGTGCTGCCCCATTTGCCTTTATTTTTATCTTTTTATTTTTATTTTTTTATTAAATTTTTATTTTAACAAAGGAATTTGTATACTTTTAAAATCCAACAGTTCTGCTGGGCATGGTGGCTCGTGCCTATAATCCTAGCACTCTGGGAAGCTGAGGTGGGTGGATGACTTGAGTTCGGAAGTTCAAGACCAGCCTGAGCAAGAGCAAGACTCTGTCTCCACTAAAAACAGAAAAACTAGCTAGATGTGATGGCACGCCTCTGTGGCTCAGGATTGCTCAAACCCAAGAGACTGAGGGTACTGTGAACTGCGACACCATGGGACTGTACCGAGGGTGATAGAGTAACATTCTATCTGAAAAAAAAATTCTAATTAGTTCTCCAGGGTTTTAATAAAAAATAACTGTCTCGGGCGGTGCCTGTGGCTCAGTGAGTAGGGCGCCGGCCCCATATGCCGAGGGTGGTGGGTTCAAACCCAGCCCTGGCCAAACTGCAACAAAAAAATAGCCGGGCGTTGTGGCTGTAGCTTGTAGTCCCAGCTACTTGGGAGGCTGAGGCAAGAGAATGGCTTAAGCCCAGGAGCTGGAGGTTGCTGTGAGCTGTGTGATGCCAAGGCACTCTACCAAAGGGCCATAAAGTGAGACTCTGTCTCTATAAAAAAAAAAAAAAGAAAGAAATAACTGTCTCCCTCTAATCTTCTCCTCCTCCTACATATGTACTCTTCCATACAGCTACTCAAGTTTCTAGGCTGCTTCTTCTGGTACCTACCTCTGTATTTCTAAATAACGTGCTCATATTATTATTTTTTTTCCTTTTTAGATACAATCAATTGACACCTTAATATATTAGATGAAGATTTTGTTCTCTCTTAATCCCAACTCTCCTAATACAGCATATAATCCCCTCCCCTCCCCTCTCAATTTAACCATATCTCAAAAAAAAAATTTTTTTTTTTTTTTTGGACAGAGTCTCACTGTGTTGCCCTCGGTAGAGTGCCATGGCATCACAGCTCACAGCAACCTCCAACTCTTGGGCTTAAGCAATTCTCTTGCCTCAGCCTCCCAAGTAGCTGGGACTACAGGTGCCTGCCACCAAGGCCTGGCTATTATTTTGTTGTTGTTGTTGTTGTTGCAGTTGTCATAGTTGTTTCTAGCAGGCCTTGGCCGGGTTCAAACCTGCTAGCCCTGGTGTGTGTGGCCAGTGCCCCAACCACTAAGCTATGGGGGCAGGTGGTGGTGATGGTAGGGGACGTAGGGGTGAGGGTGGGTGTCACTTTTTAAAAAGCAAATCCTTTTGGAGCCCTTCTTCCTGGAGCTCCAAGGTATTCTGCTTGTGACTCTGTGTTTCTTTCGAAAAATAAGACTAAGGGGTGGTGCCTGTGGCTCAAAGGAGTAGGGCACCGGTACCATATGCCAGAGGTGGCGGCTTCAAACCCAGCCCCGGCCAAAAACTGGAAAAAAAAAAACAAAGAAAGAAAAAGAAAAAAGAAAAATAAGACTAGGGCAGCGCCTGTAGCTCAGTGGCTAGAGCGCAGGCCGCATATACCGAGGGTGGCAGGTTCAAACCTGGTCCCGGCCAAACTAACAAAAAAATACCCGGGCGTTTTGGCGGGCGCCTGTAGTCCCAGCTACTCGAGAGGCTGAGGCAAGAGAATCGCCTGGGTCCAGGAGTTGGAAGGTGCTGTGAGCTGTGTGATGCCACGGCACTCTACCGAGGGTGGCTCATATCCTATAATCTAGCACTCCGCGGAGGCCGAGGCGGGTGGATTGCTTGAACTCAGGATTTTGAGACTAGTCTGAGCAAAAGCGAGAACCTGTCTCTACTAAAAATAGAAAAACAGAGGCAAGGGTGGTGCCTGTGGCTCAAGTACTAGGGCACCAGCCCCATATACCAGAGGTGGTAGGTTCACATCCAGCCCCAGCCAAAAACTGCAAAAAAAAAAAAAAAAAAAGAAAAAAGAAAAGAAAAAAGAAAAAGAAAAACAGAGGCAAGCAGATAGCTTGAGCCCAAGAGTTGGAGGTTGCCGTGAGCTATGATGCTACAGCACTTTACCCAGGGCGACAGCTTGAGACTCTGTCTCAAAAAGAAAAAAAAAGAAAGAAATATTCATAGGAGCTAATGAGTGACAACAGGATCTCAGTGCTGGAGAATAGGGGGGGACCCAAGTGGGACGACACTACGTCTCACCTCATTGCAAAGTCTAACGGTGTTTCCGCAGGCTTCCCAGAAGCCTCACCCCAGTGGACACCTCGGTTTGCGGAGCACTGAAAGCCGGCGCCGCTTGGACTACAACTCCCAGAAAGCTGCGCGCGGGAAAAGCGAGCCGGGAGAACTTCCGTGCGCAGTGGTCAGGGCCACGCCAGGAAGGGGAGTCGCTGGGCCCGAAGGTAAGGGCACGTTGAGGGCTGCCAGGCGGGGCGAGGACTAGAGCAGCGGGGAATGGGTCTCAGGTGTCGGGGACATAGGGAAGTGGAAGGGACCCTGAGTTTTGCTTTCTCTTCCCATAGTGACCATGACGAAATTAGCGCAGTGGCTTTGCGGACTGGCGATCCTGGGTTCCATCTGGGCTGTGCTGACCATGGGGGCCCTGGGCCTGGAGCTGCCCTCGTCCTGCCAGGAGGTCCTGTGGCCACTGCCCGCCTACTTGCTGGTGTCCGCCGGCTGCTATGCCCTGGGCATGGTGGGCTATCGTGTGGCCACTTTTCATGACTGCGAGGACGCCGCACGAGAGCTGCAGAGCCAGATCCAGGAGGCCCGAGCCGACTTAGCCCGCAAGGGACTGCGCTTCTGACATGATAACCCCATTTCTGCCAGACAGCCCTTCCCATTCCCCATTAAAGAGGAAGTTTATTTTATAACTCAGTGTGGTTTGAGTATGGACAGTGGGAATTGGTGGTTCAGTGTTAAGGAGGTCCAGAAGTGGAAGAACCATTTTCCTGAGGCTAGTGTTCCTGATTTTTGCTCCAAAGGAGGCAAAGACCCCTTCTCAAGATATCACAGGATGGAAATGGCATTTCACTTTTCTGGTTTTTTTTAACCCTGTACAAAGTACTTGAAATTCCGTTCTTCATAACATCCAAACTCTGTTCTTTTAAAGGGGTTCTTTCTGGATTTTTCCCACCTTTTGGTTCTTTCTAATACCTTTTCTGAGCCTACCCTATCAGCTTGAGAATAACTGGATCTACCTTTAACCACAGCAGGCAGGTTTAGTATCATGCAGGGAGAGTGAACCATGATGGGCTGGGGTGAGGAACACTTTATTTTAAGGCATATTCTAAAGCTATCACCCCGACCTCCAAAATTAAAAAAGATAATTTCTCTGAAAAACAAGTTATTTCATCTCGTAGGTCACACCTGATTATCTAAGTAAAGCTGTTTCTTTGGTCCCTCTATTCTCAAAGTTGTCTCATTCCCACAACCCACTGCACCTGGGGGGCTGGTCAGCAGGACCAGCTGAAACAAGAAGCTCTCTTTGGTATCAAATTGGCATTAAAGTGCCCAGTAATCAGGTGAGGTGCCTCAGGTTTGCAGGAGTCGATAGTTCCTGTCTTGTTCCTGTGGGTACTTCCAGAAAAGCCAGAGGCGGATAAAACTGGTGAGGATTCCTGGAATGTTTGGCACCTAAAATCACAAAGAATTCTATGAGTAGGGAAGCCAATTTTCCACCTTGCGTACCTGTCACCCCAGCCCTATTCTGCTTACCATGATGTAGGGATCTCTGAGTCGAAACCCATAGAGGGACCAGGAGACAGAGGTAAGAAGGGTAGCAATGGTGAGTGAGAAGGAGAGACATTGTGTTGATTTGGTCTGAATGACCTTGGCCTGTGGGAAAGAATGAAAGAAACTCCTGGCCCAGAAACATAGTAAAGCTCTCCTTTGCCTAAAAATGTTCTCAGGAAAAAGGTCTTTCCCTGATCTGTTACCCAAATCTTCTTTCCTGCCTCCCCCTCACCCACTTCTACTGCCTTCTCTCCTTCCAGGACTTGTATCTCCCCTTCCTCTGGAGTGTATGCTAGTCTTCGGCTGTGAGAACCTGGCCCTTCTTTATCTCCCCTACCGCCCTGGACACCCCCACTCACCAGGTCAGCCAGTGGTGAGAGGTACATGCTGATGGTGAAGACACTGCAGAAGAGGCCCAGCTGCTGAAGCCGGGCCTCGGGATCGGGCACCAGGAGCCCAAAGTAGCCATAACCCAGGAGAAGTACCCCTAGCAGGGTTGCAGTCTGTAGCAGCACAGCACGCTGCAGGGGAGAGAGTAGCTTTACTTTCAGATGTGCCATGAGCATGCCTTTTCCTTGCTAGAATTAATTCATTCTGCCTTTTCCCTGTGCTACAAACGGGAAAGCTAACCTTTGTTTAAGCTTCCAGTATAGGACTTGTCAGCCCCTTTCCAACCAGTGACTTGAAGGGGAAGTCATATTCACCCAGAACACTGTATCTCCAGGGGAGGGAAATGTATCTTTTTTCTGTGAGTTTAGGATACGCAAGAGGGGCATAATAAATGCTTTCCTGATTGAGTAGGGAGGCGGAGCTAATCATTTCACTCTCACTCACTGGCCCTTGCTCTGAAAGAAATATCAGAGACAAAGCCCTTTCCCCTCAGCTTGCAGGACAGCATAAGCATCTCAGGCCAAGTAGAGCTGCCTGAGGGTAGTGTGGGAGTCTCAGAAACTTCAAGGAGGAAGAACAGCAAGGCTGGAGGGCCTTCCAAGAACAGGTGGCAGCACCAGCCAGTGACAGTCTTCTAAGAAGTAGTGTTTGCCCAAGGCAGGGCATGCAGCAGAGAAGTGGGTCGGAGTGAGCCCTGTACCTTCCGTGGGCAGTAGTGCAGGTATGCTGAGATGTACAGTGTCTGAAGGATAGCACCCACTGCGTTGACCACGATGAGGGTCCCATCTCCCTTCAGGGTCCCATAACTCAGCCAGCCCAGGTTGCTGTAGGGTGGAGGGGAGGCACATGCCTGAGTGGTTCAGTATGGGAGGGGACCCAAGGGTTCTCTTTCACACTTCTACCCCTTCTCCACCTCCCTCGGACAGCCTTTCCCGCCACAGCTATCGCCCCTCTCACTTGACTTCCGTGGTGAGAAAGGGCAGGAACTGGACGCTGTCCACACTCCGAGTCATCCGCATATGCCTGAGGTCCGAGCTGTAGTGGGGCCCGAAGGGAGGGAGGAAAGATGGGAACCGAGAGTCAGGCAGGCAGCTGGGGCCACGTCTGTCATCCTCCACGGACAGCGCAGACCCTCCCCCAGCTCCCCTGCCTTCTGCCTCCGGATGAATGACCGGCTTTGCCTTTGTACCCAGCCCCCCTCGACCCGACTCCACTTTGATCCCAGGTTCCAGACACAGCCTGGAACTGTGCGGCCACGTCTCTAACCCTCTTTCTCTTTTCCTGACTTCCCGGTCCTGCCCCAGCCCAGCCCGGCCGCACTCTCACAGGCCGGTGGAGAACATGACGAGGGTGAAGACCACGCACACTCCGGAAAGGAATGAGTCGAACACACCGCCTGTCTCCATCACGCCCGGAGTCGGATCCCGAGCGCAGCACCGCTCGGCCGCCAAGTCTGTGCAGGATCTGGGAAACCGGAGCCCCGCCCCATGCGCTCGGCCCCGCCCCCGGAAGCTGATCCGAAACCCGCCCTCCCCAGAATCCCCCACCGGAACTTGGGCCCCGCCCCTCGGAGTGCCAGTCGGGTAGTCTCGGCTGTGGCTGCTGGGCTTCTGGGCCGCCAGCTCCCGACTGTACTGGTCCTCCAGGTCCTGGTCGGTCGCGGTCCTAGGGCTCAGCAGATTCGTCCCCAGCAACTGCGGCTCCTCACACTCCGCCAACCCTCAGACCACCCAGCCTGAGCTTGGATGCTCGTGTTCCCACAGGTCCGTGAGCCTGCGCTGTATACCTCAAAACAAAAGCTGGCTGGACTGAGCTGGACTTCGCCATGCCTTCCACCTGGAGCGCCTTGTGGGAAACTTGATTGCACAGTTTGGGAGTTTTTTTTCTGGTGTTGGCTGAAACCTCTTGCCAGCCTCTCCCCTAAATAACAGGGATTGCCAAGAATCACCAGGTCTTTCTCAGATGCTTCTCTTAACCCATAGGGCCAACTTCACACGACTCTGCCAGCCCACTTGCTGCTGGGAAGTTTCCCTTCCAACCTCCCACACTTCTCCGCTGATGGGACAGAGGGGCGGGCCGCGTGCCTCAGCGGGCGTTCCCAGCTTCTCTGACTCACCCAAGCGGCTTGAGTACCTGGATGGAATGCCAAAGCCCAGCTCAGAGTGAGGGGAGTGGGGCACAAGAACTCTCTAGGTGCCGAATGCCTGCCCGGGCATTTCTGTCCTGGCCAAACCTCAGAGGAGGGAATGCCCTGTCCTTTTGGCTGCTGAGAGGCACAGATACTTGATAAAGAATGAAATTCAAACCCTGTTGCTAAGGGTGTAGCACAGAGCCTAGCACACAGTAGGGCATCAATGGTCATAAATTAATATGGACTGTCAGAAAGGCACACAAAAAACAAACACTTTATTTTGAGACAAAGAACTTTGTATAAAAAACTCCAGTTGTAGAAATCATAGACACAAATTTATATACAGACAACTGTACACGTGGGCCCCGCCCTTTACACTCTAGGCAGACTGTACACATGGGCACTGCCCTTACAGCTGCACACTAAGAACAGGTTGGCACAGCCCCCCTGCTGGCACAGCTCTGGGGATCACTGCCCCAAGATGTGGGAGAAGGCAGTACCTGGCTACAAACTTCTCTGTAGCAGCTCCACAGATGGAAGTCTTGCCAGGAGATGCTGGGTCAGCCCAAGCATACTGCCTCTCCTGTACCTGGTTCCAAGCAGGGAACTGTTTCTTGATTTTCCTTCACCCAGTTCATCTTAACATCCTGGATCTCTCTTGGAGGGACATCTTTGCCATACTCTGTCCATCTACATGGTCCCGGGCGTCTTTCAGCTTGGCTCCCACTGTGACCTTTTTAAGGGACCATGTCTGCACAGCTTGTTTCTTTGGCTTAAAGGCAGGAATGGTGGGGAAAGGACGGTCCCCACTTCTTTTTCCATCCCTTTGAGATGGAGGTGGGGATGGCACTGCCAGGCTGGTTGGCCTCCTTTGGGTTGAAACCCTCTTAATACCCATTTCGAGGCTGCTGGGTGACAGCTTGTGCATGTGATGGGAGTGGTTCCCAGGACTGAGGCTTTGGGAGTAGCCCAGGACAGGTACTGGGTGCCTGCTCCTGTCTCCTCAGCCCAGTTCCAATCCTTAAGGCTAGGTGTGGCATATACCTTCATGGGGTTTGCAGCAACAGAAGTGGCAGGAGCAGCACAGCCCAGGCAAATGGGAAGAGGCGGGGGGCAGCACTGTGACCGATGCTGTGTAGAACCTGCACTTCCGGGTCATCTGCAAGGTGAGAAGGCAAAAGCCCCTATTGTGAGTGGTGCCACTGTTTGCACTGGTCCTCAGCACAACAGGGTTTCCCAGCTCCTGCCTGGGAAAAGAGCCACCTCCTATGCGTAACATTCTCTCTCTCTTTTTTTTTTTTTTTTGTAGAGACAGAGTCTCATTCTGTTGCCTTTGGTAGAGTGCCGTGGCATCACACAGCTCACAGCAACCTCCAACTCCTGGGCTTAGGCAATTCTCTTGCCTCAGCCTCCTGAGTAGCTGGGACTACAGGTACCCGCCACAATCGTGGCTATTTTTTTAATTGCAGTTTGGCCGGGGCCAGGTTTGAACCTGCCACCCTAGGTATATGGGGCCCATGCCCTACTCACTGAGCCACAGGTGCTGCCCCATGCCTAACATTCTCAAGCAGATCCCTCCCTGTGTCCCAGCTACTCACCTGCTGCAAGTCTCTTCTCCTGTGAATTGGCATGGGCCTGAGGACTGTGAGCTGAAAGATAAGAACGGAAGATCAGGCATTGTACTAGGGAGGCAGAGGAGTGACTGGGTTGGGCTCTGGGACTCTTATTCCATACTGGATTACTAGACCAGGCCCAGAATAGAGATGCAGGAAAAGAGGTCCACAGGACCCTGATACTCACTGATTTTGCCATTGACAGTCACCTTCAACCTCAAGCACTGGTCTTCTTGGTGGTGGATGGGTTTGGCTGCAAGACAAGCACATGGAGGGTTAACGAAGCAAATTTTGTTGGAAGAAAATATAAGTCCAAGTGCCTCTGGCCCTGCTTTCTTACTAATTTTATTTTATTTTATTTATTTATTTATTTATTTATTTAATTATAGATAAAAATATGTACCATAGATGTGGCCCAACCCATCATCTTACTAATTTTAATTCCTCTCTTCCCTCTAATCTTGATTCCTACTCTCCTTAGTTTTGGTTGACTTCCCACCGAAAGTTCAGCCTTACCTCCCATTCTTTAGAATAATCTTCAGCTTTGGTAGTAGTGGTAAAAAGAACATTGTCCCCTCCCCACATTCCATCCTTTACTCCTCCAAGCCTGAAGTTGGGTGAAGTCTTCACAAATACACAAATATGTTCCATTTATTTATTTATTTATTTATTTATTGAGACAGAGTCTCACTATGGCTTCCTCGGTAGAGTGCTATGCTGTCACCGCTCACAGCAACCTCAAACTCTTGGGCCCAAGTGATTCTCTTGCCTCAGCCTCCCAAATAGTTGGAACTATAGGCACCTGCCACAATGCCTGGGCATTTTCTGTTGTTGCAGTTGTCATTGTTGTTTTAGCAGGCTTGGGCTGGGTTTGAACCCACCAGCCTTGGTGTATGTGGCTGGTGCCCTACCCACTGAGCTATGGATGCCACCTACCTGGGCCATTTTATATGACTCCTGCCTAGCCCCCAATGACAGAGTGAGTCCTAGATCTATTCTACACAAAGTTGATCTATTTTCTTGTAGAGACAGAGTTTCACTATGTTGCCTAGGCTTGAACTCTTGAGCTCAAGCAATCCTTTTCCTTTGGCCTCCCAGAGTGATTACAGGCAGGAGTCACTGTGCCAGGCCTGATCTTAGAATGTTTAAAATCCACCAGTAGCTCATCGCTGCCCTTAGAGTAAAGTTCGAACTCCTTAGCACGATCTATGCTGTCCACCTCTCTAAGCTCATCTCTCTCCACTTTCTGGGTCCCTCTCACTCTAGCCATGCTGAAACACAGAAGTTCCCTTAAGATGTGCTTTCTTTATATACCTTCATGACTGGCCAACTTCTCTGCTTGTCCTAAGCTTTGGGGTCATCTTCCCCATTAGGACTTCTTTGAGTCCCCTAGCCCGGCAGGTACCCAAACTATTTTCCCAAGGCTCCTGTGCTCATGTCTGTCATATCACACTGATTTAAGACTGTTAACCTATGTGTATGTCTTCTGGCTTCCTTGAGGACAGGGGCTCTGTAGTGTTATATTTATTACTGTGTCCACAGTGTGCTGAGAACAGTACCTGGCACAATAGAAGCTCACTCCCCATTTGTGATATAAGTGAATGAAAATAGAATTCAGGGTTGGAAGGGGCCCTTGCTGTTTGACTTCCAAATAAGCATGTACCCAAGCATGCACATCATACCAGGATGGGCATCAGTTACTCACAGATGTAGTAGTAGCTGTGGCCTTCTTTGAACTCCTTGCCCAGGGTAAAAGGTGTAAAGCGCTGGAACTTTTCAGATAGCTTCTCTGGGCCATGTCTGGCATTGGGCTGGTTGCACTGCCAGCGGACCTGGTCCTTGGATTGGGGCTGGCACAGCTGGTATTCCTTATGTTCCACCAGGTAAAGTGTGTACCGCTCCATGGCAGCATCTGCCACAGAATCATCCTCGTAATATGGACAAATGATGTCCAGGTAGTCATTCAGCCGCACATGCACCGTGTAGTCCTCTTTCCAGAATCTGCACACAAAAAGGGGGAGGAAGCAGGTGACCATTCAGAAGCCAGGCCAGAGCCTGAGCCTCCACATGTTTACATGACCCTCACATTTCATGCTGGACCCCCTGAAGATTTTTCTAATATCTGCACTCCCAGTATGTACTGATCTTGATCTCTTACATGTCTCTTCACCATCTTCAAATGCTGCCTTCCTGTCTCCTATTAGTCCTTCAGATAGTGTCCACTTGCTTCTTTCCAGATCCCCAAGCACTTTCCAACCCCCCTGATATTTACCCAAGGATGGGCTTCCTCTTATAGGCGTAGCTCACTCTTCATTCTCTTCTACCCATAAATATTTCCCCAAATCTATTCTATTCTACTAGCTGTTCCTTTTACATGTGATTAGACCCCAACCTAAAACCTTACTGGACCTTCCGTAATCAGGATCCTAGAAACTCCCAACACATCCATGTCTCTACTTCTCTTACTCCTCTCATTTCCCCCCACCAATCCAATATGTCTTCCCTTTCCCAGCTTTACTTTTCCCCACACCCCTAGTATGCCCAGGCCCACATTCTCATCAATTCATTCAGTTCTCTCAAATCTTTCTTTCTGGCTACACAAATTTAAGCCTTGGTCTCTTGTCCCTTTCTCTCAGAGCACCCCCAAACATCCTTGTCCCTATATCTCCAAAAGCAACACTTCTACCTCCCCCTAGATGAAATGTGGAGTTCTCAGATTGAGGTGGCCTCTCTCCTCCCCACCTCCCAAGGTGCAGCCAGCTCCCCTCCCCCAGTCTGGTTTCCCCAGGCCCCACAGGCTCCAGTCTGACTGCCCACCAGCCCCTCCCCACCAGTTCCAGACACCTGGCTCCAATGTGGGTGGGGTCCCAGTAGGGGGAAAAGAGCCTCCCCACCTCCCTCTCCCCACAGGTCAGCTTCTCTGAATTCTCCCAAGCACTGCCAGCTGGAGACTCAGCAGAGTGAGCTGCCAACTTGCTTCCAACCAAAGCCCTGGGCGTTGGGGGTGGGGATGGGAACAGCGGCAGGGGAGGAGTTAGGCCAAGAGGGCTCTGAGGTGGGCACCCACTGCCCAGTCAGCATGACCCCCAGGCGGCCTGGCTGGCCTGGCTTTGCAGTGGCCAGTGAGCACAGGAGCTAGGCTTACCAGGGCCCCTCCCCCACCCTGGGGAAAAGAGAGAGAGGTGCAGAGAGAGGCTTTTAAAATTCCTCTCTGGAGAGATAAACATAGAAGCCATTTCGGAACAGGTATTTCAGCTCTGGGCCTGGCGTCTTTCCCCCATTCCCGTGATGGGCACTGACTCATTCCTCATCCACCTCTGCTACCCGCCCCAACACTCATGAGAACTTGTGAAAATTTATCTTGTCAAGTGTGGACTGACCCCAGGACCCCAGGATGGCACAATGCCCACTTGCCCCAGCACTGTCCTCCAGGCAAAAGGGACGAGCAGGTCTGAATAGACAGGACAATGGACAGCCTATAGACCAAAGAAGCCCAACAGCGGCAACACCCTTCTTACCATGCTGCCCTGCCTGGGGCCTTGAGATCTGGGGCTGATGCCCACAGTCCTGAGTGAGTCACCTATGGCAGCCTCACACCGCCCAGCTCAATGCCACCTCATACTTGCCCCTACACTGGGCCTGTCCTGGCTGCCTATGGACTCTTCTCTGGCCTGGCCTCTCTTTAGTCCTGGGTATCGTACGTAGGAAGTGTTTGTGTGGCCAGAGGGACAGGGCAGAAGCTGTGCTGGGTGGGGGCACCCATCACTTCTCTCCTGGGGGTAGAGTCTGCTCCACTTAGCCTCATTTGACTCTAGCTCTCCCTCTAGGAAAGGGGGGCAGCGGCGTCAGGGAAGGCGGGGAGGGGGGCAAGGAAGAGGCTCCTTCCTGAAAGAGAGGAAACCTGGGAGCTTGGGAACGGAAAAGACCAGGGTCCCCCCCCACACACACACTCATGGCTTCCTGTCCCCTCCTCCTCTTTAAGTCAACACCTGGTATGGGCATAAACAGGGACTTTGGTCTCTCCCACTACCAGGACAAGGTGGGCTGGGTCAAGAAGGCAAAGAACAGGCAGCAAGGAGTGGGGCAGGGAGGACTGACCGCTGCTAGAGCCTCTTGGACAGGGGCATTACCCTCTGGAGTTGGCAAGTGGCTGCTCCCTCCTTCACCCCAATCTGCCACAGACAGCAGATCCCCCTCCAGGTAATGCCACAGGTCAGAGGAAGCTGGCACAGTATTTTTCAAGGGAAGTGGGTGGCGGGTTCCTTGGGGCTGCTGGTGGCTAAGCTGCATGAAAGGTTTTGGTGACCCAGCCCTTCTCTCCTGCTCAAATCTGACTCTCTCTCCTGTTTCCCCCACAAATATTGTTCCCATAACTTCTGAAAAACTCAAGGGCAAGAACAAAGGGTCGGACAGCGCGTTCCTCCCAGTACCATTTGCCTTTCAGCCCTAAACCTGACCAGGAGAAGTTAACTCCTTCCTGCCCACAGCTCTCTGTAACCCTTTTAACCCCTTCCATTCCTTCTGAAGCTCCCATGAGCCCTGTCAGTCTCTTTAGTTTCACTACTTGAACCCCATAAAGCAGGTGATTCCCTCAATCTACCTGTGCACATCTTCTCTCACCCATGCCACTCCCAAAGACCCCTTGTGGGCTGTTTTCCAAGGTCGCTCAAATCCAGAATGTTTAACGCTTGCAACCCAAGTCCTTCCCTCGGGGTCCTTCCAAGGTTACTTAGAACACTCTGCTCACTCTTGAAGTCACATCAGGTATCTGTCAACACGAGCAGGTGTCCAAGTAATACACGAGGAAGGACACAGAAGCTTCCATGGTACTACAACACGAACCCTGGTGGCCGGGGAGGATGGTCTACGCTTGAGGCAGGACCTGCTTATCATGGGTCCCTCACTTCGGAGTCATAGGGTTGCCAGAGAGAAGGAAGAGAAAATCAGAAACAGTGCTCGCAAAAGGGACGTTCCTGCCCTGGAGTGGGGTGCTCCCACAGACGAGGGACAAGCGAGGGGAGGAAAACCTACAGACTTCCTCCCGCCTCTGGTCACCTCCCGGGTTCAGGTCAGGGACTGGTGGGGACAGTTATCCTGGAGTGGAGGGGAGCAGTGCAGCCGGGCTCCCAGGCTGCCAGCGGGAGACTTGGGGCTTACTTGGGATTTGAACTGTTCCAGAAGACGGTGTGGCGGTCAGCAGCGGCCAGACTGCAGCAGAGACCCAAGAGCGGGGCCCAGAGGAACTCCATAGCGCAGCGCCGGGCCGGGCCGGGCGGAGACGAGGGGCTTCTCCCGGTCAGGGTTCCCGCTGGCTTTCTCCACCACACAGTCAGCACAGCGCACTCAGCTCTGGCCCCTTTGCCGGCGACTCCGCCTTTTGGGCAGGCGCCGCCCGACACTCCGCCCCGTCCCCGCCCAGCCGGCGCGCGGCTGCCCCGGAGGCTAGGGGGAGGGGAGGTGGGGGAGGGACGGGCGGGGGGGCGCGGGCGGCGCTATTCTGCCTGAGCAAATCCCCTCCAGGCTGTGCGTTCTCTCACTTGTGGGTCTGCGTGAAGCTTGGTGCCGCCACCCCTCTCTGGGTGGTGGGCTGTGTCCCTGGGCGCGTGCGGGAGAAGGGAACCATCTCGCACGTGCGAGTCTGCAGAAACGCTAGTGCGGGACCCGGCTTTGCTGCGCCGGCTCACGGATCTTGCAGGGTGAGAGGCGGTTCTGTCCCGCGCCTTTCCCGAGCCCCTAACGCCCATCCTTGGCCGCCAGCATTCCCACACTCTCCATCCGCTCCCTTCCCGGACTCTGCTCGATCGCTCCTCCCCACACATGCGGCTGTTTGTTTTTGTTGGATTTGTCAATGTTGTCTTTGTTCAGGATATTGTGTCATCACCTAGATGCCGGGAATAAAGTGCGACGCTGTTGTGTTCAAGTGTGTAACGTGTGCGGCTGGGGCTCCGGGCTTCTCTCCCCTCAGTGCCTGCCCGGGGGAGACACACGCGGGCCCAAGGGAGGGGGCATCTTTGTTTCTAGGTGCGTCAAAGGGTACTAATGACCTGTGTATAACAACACACGTGTGTATCATGCGAACGGCTCTTGAATATGGAGTGTGAGAATCTGGTCATCAAGGGTGACAAACTGTAACCACACGTGCACATCTGGCGTGTGTAAATACGTGTGATGGCATGCAAGTGTGAAAGCATTTGTGAGTGATATCACAGCAGCCGGTGTGGAAGCATGTGAAAACCTTTGACATACGTATGCTAATGCTTGTGAGCAGCGTGTGAAAAGGAGGGAGCATGTTGGGGCGTGCAGCGGTGGCGGGGGCGCAGGGGTGCTAGTGCGGCGTCCCCAGGCGGCGCGGCTGGTCTGGCTGAGTCTGGGCTGGGCCTCCTAGTCAGTCTGCCCCGCACCCGGCTGGGGCCCTCCACCCCCTGGCCAAGTAAACAAACCCGCTGGAATTTGCCTCTGGGGGCTCTTCTCCCTTCGGGGATCTGTGGCTGTCTGGAGCGGCATTGGCGGGAGGGTGTCAGCTCCTGGGGTAGAGAGGGCCGGCAGGTTTTTGATTAGGCTTCTGAGTGTGTCCGGAGAGGCAGAGCCGAATGCTGTGTGTCTGGAGGTTTTTTGTGTGCTTGTGTGCGTGCCCTGGGTGGGTGTTGTGTTTGTGCACAGCAGGCTGGCCTGCACATCGCGGGAAGCCACAGATCCCTGGATGGCTCAGGCCCAGATTCCCCAGTTCCCAGGCCGTTTCATCCTTCTCTTTTAAGGCCAGGCCTGGAGACAGCCCCTGTAATTACGCGGGGCCGGGACGCCGAGACAAGTCCCTCACTGACCCCGCCAGAGGAGGAGCCTACCGCTCACCCACAATGAGCTCGGGCAGCAGGAGGCTCGATTCCCCGCGCATATGATAAATATTTACAAAGCGCCAAATAAGTGCGTGCTAGGCCGGGTAACCAAGAGGTCAGGTCAAGGCCTGGCTTTGCGCAGGGCCACCTCCACCCATACCTCCCCCCAGGACACCTGCCCCAGGCGACGTGCTTGGCCCCGCGTATATGCCAGATTCAGCCCGCCCCTCCCGCCGGGGCCGAAGTCTACCTGTCGACTTGCCCCGGGGCGGTACCTCAGGCACTTTTTGTTCACCTAGGAGGACACCTGGTGTCCGCCTCCCGCGTGCGCCTGGGGAGAGTAGTCCCAGCTGGAGCTGTCCGTAGACCTGAAACTCCTTGAGGACAGGACTTTTTGCTTTGTTCAGCCGGCGTCGGGCAAGCACCTAGCACGTGTAGCAGCCAATCCTTAAGTCTTTGTTGAGCGAGGGAACTCGCTGCTCCATGAGGCGCTTAACTTGCTGAACATGACTGCTCAGAAGAGAAATGGCAGAGAGGGTAGACGGGAGGGTGATATTAGCTCTTTGAAGGGGCCCAGTATTGTCCCCTGGAAGAGACAACTTTGGGCTGGATTCTCTCGTTTCTCTGGCCGCTGGGACTAGGCAGGAACGTGTGGGGTCCCACGCTGCTGCACTCGGTTGGCAGGTTGGGGCTCGCTGAGCCCAGCCTGGCGGAGCCAGGTCGGTTCCGCCCTGCCTGCGTCTAGGGTTGAAGCAAGCCGGTGGACAAGACATGTGTGTGGGGTGGTGGGGGTAGTGGGGGTGGTGATAGTGAATAATGGGCTCATGCGGAACGCGGAGCCTGCTTCCTCTGGTTTGGAGCCATCCTGAACATTCTCACTTGGGGCCTTGATCCCATTACTCTCCCATCCGGGCATCTGTGCATTGGAGGGACATTCATCAGCTCTAATACACAGACCCTAGACTCCAGGTGTTCAGACGGACATTGAGGGTGTAAAGGTGAATCTAAAATCCCATCCCTAAGGGAGTCCTTAGACCAGTGGAGGAAACAGGCAAACTCCCACCACAATTCTGTTGAGCTTTGTAGACAGCTGGATGGCAGCCCGGCCGCTGCTCACCTTTCACCCTTGCCCTCCTGGAGCCTTGCCATCCGGGAGCAGCTGCTAGGCCCAGTGGAGCGATAGAATTGGAGGCGCTGTGCCATCCAGACAGACAACAGAAGAGACTTCCAGGCTGGGAGTCTGGATCTGCAGACCAACTCTGGGGCCCCCTTCCCGTTCTCTCCCTATCTTACCCCACAGTCTACCTACCAGGGTCTGGTCTCAACTTTGCTTTGGGGTACCTCTCACCCCAAGTCGTGTGCCTGTGTTGGATCTCAGTACCCCCCCCCCCCCCCAGGCGAACCTCTGTGCTTAGCGGTGAGAGCTGTCTGAGGTATCTGTCTGTGGGCCTGTCTGGGAAATTTCCTTGTTGAGTCCTTTCTGGGAATTCCTGAAGGGCAGGGCTAACCCTCTGAGTGCCCTGGGGGAGCTCCACCCACCTGTGGGGCACTGACACCCAGTCTGGAACAGGCACAGCTATTTGATTGCTCCCTTGCTGGGTGCCCTGTGGTTTGAGGTGGGGACAGCCAGAGCCACAATTTTATCTGGCCCAGCCCCAGAGGGCATCTCTGGGCAATGGGGTGAGGCAGCTGCGGGAGCAGTGGAGCCTGAACCCAGAGCAGCCTCTGCCCAACTCCCTCAAGGTCATTTTGGAAAATAAAGCGTATGTTTCCCACTTTATTACTGATGTGTGTACATTTTTCAAAAATTGGAACATAAGAAGAGGATAAAGGAAAGAGGAAAATCACCAGCTACTGTGTTTACGTCTCCTCCCTGCCAGCCTTTCCCTGTGAGAATGTGCTTGCTTTCAGACAGTGTGATGCATATGACTCATTTCAACTGTGAACTTTTCTCCCTTTTACACAGAAGATATTTTTCATGTTACAAACTCTTTGTAAACAATATTTTTAATGGCAGTGTAGTGTTTCATTGAGTGAGTGTTTCAGAGTTTGCCATTGTAATGAAGCAGGGTATAAATAAATAAACACATCTATACACATCCCTTAGTTGCTGAGCAGTTGAGTTGATTGAGTCTTAGAATTTAGATAAGCCCTATGCAAACATTATAACCTACTTGTACCCTCACTTAATCTGAAACTTCAAAAAAAAGCAAAACAAAACAAAACAGGCTTAGCGTCTGTAGTACAGTGGTTATGGCGCCAGCCACATACACTGAGAGTGGCGAGATCGAACCTGGCTCGGGGCCAGCGAAACATTTGCAACAAAAAAATAGCCGGGTGTTGTGGTGGGTGCCTGTAGTCCCAGCTACTTGGGAGGCTGAGGCAAGAGAATCGCTTAAGCCCAAGAGTTTGAGATTGCTGTGAGCTGTGATAGATACCATAGCACTCTACCAAGGGTGACATGGGCAGACTGTCTCAAAAAAACAATTCAAGTTACTACAATCCCCCCCCTTCCCAAAGAACCCTGCAATTGACTTTCATTTAACAGGTATTTGTGGTACACATACTCTTGACTGGCCCTGGATTGAACCGGGGACTTAGCGGGGGACAACAGGCAAGAGCCCTGTACTCATGGTGTTTACACTGGGCATATGCTTTTCTGGATTTTGGAGCATTTCACAGATGTACAAAAAAAGCTTTATGTGGTGGCACCTGTGGCTCAAAGAAGTAGGGCACCGGCCCCATATGCCGGAGGTAGTGGGTTTGAACCCAGCCCCGGCCAAAAACTGCCAAAAAAAAAAAAAAAAAAGCTTTTTGTTAAATGTCAAAAGGTGGAAAGGTGCTGCAGAGAACCAGGCAGAGTAGAATTAATAGCAGAGATTTATTAAGAGCATCTTCAAGCAGATGAGCTGCCACTGAAAATGGACAATGGTGACAGCACCAAGTTAGGGCAAGGGGCATCTTTTATGGCAATTCAGGGTGTGGTGCATGTGTAGCACAGGGGGTGGCCACTGTGTCAGTCATAGCTCAGCAACTCAGGGTGTGGTGCGAAAGATCAACAGGTCACCTGCTGGAGGCCTTGTAAAAGGTGGGAAGGTTATCTGCTGGAAATCTGCTGTAACCTGGAAGGACTGTTCTGTTTTTTTTTTTTTTAGAGACAGAGTCTCACTTTATCACCCTCAGTAGTGTGCTGTGACATCACAGCTCACAGCAACCTCCAACTCCTGGGTTTAGGCGATTCTCTTTCCTCAGCCTCCTGAGTAGCTGGGACTACAGGTGCCTGCCACAACGCTAGACTATTTTTTTGTTGCAGTTTGGCCATGACTGGGTTTGAACCTACCATCCTTGGTATATGGGGCCAGTGCCCTGGAAGGACTGTTTTAACAGAACCAGAAAATCAAGGAGAATTCTATTCTTTGCTTAATTAATGTCCAGACTCACCAGAGCCAGAGAAAGACTAACTTTTTTTTTTTTTTTCTTTTGAGACAGAGCCTCAAGTTGTCGCCCTGGGTTGAGTGCTGTGGCATCACAGCTCACAGCAACCTCCAACTCTTGGGCTTAAGCGATTCTCTTGCCTCAGCCTCCAATGTAGCTGGGACTATAGGCGCCTGCCACAATGTCCGGCTATTTTTTTTTTTTTTTTTGGTTGCAGCTGTCATTGTTGTTTGGCGGGCCCGGGCTGGATTCGAACCTGCCAGCTCAGGTGTATGTGGCTGGCGCTTTAGCCACTTGAGCCACAGGCGCCAAGCCAAGACTAACATTTTTGATGTTAGTTCTCTTATTGAAGGCCAAGATAATTGCAACCTAATGGATCTGTCCCTCCCTACATCCCACTCAGGATGGGGCCAAACCCTGTGGAAGAAGGCGGAATTCTCCCCCTGGAGACCAGTACAGGGAAGAGGGAATTGGGCAGGATAGGGAGTGGAAGGGAGGTAGGAAGGCAGGAGGTGAGGAGGATGACTCTGAGGTTTCTGAACAGAAAGCACCAGTAGATGGTTTATCTTGCTGCCTTTTTCACCAGAAGTTTCCTAGTCACTTGAGTCAAACACTGTACTGGGAGGCACTAGAATACATTCTTGCCCTAAAGGAATCTAGTCTACTGGAGAATGTATAATTAGAATATACGATAAGAATTATAATAGAGGCATAACAAGCTATGGGCCCACGGAAGAAGGAATGTTTATTTGGGGTGTGGAGAGCTTCACAGAGGAGGGGATACTTGAAATAGGTTTTAGAGTTTTAGTGGGAGTGACTGGGGCCTGAAATGAAGAGTGATGGAGGAAGGGGAAGCAGAGGGCTAAGCTGGATGAGGGCTGGGAAGTGGGCACGAAGCAAGGAGGGCTGTGGGCTGGCTTGGTGGGCAGTAGTGCTCTTTATGGATTGCAGATATGGGGAGAGGAGCAGACCTAGGAAGGGTGAATGAGGTTTTGGATATTGTATCAATTAGGAGTGATTTTGGCGGCAAACAACAGATTATCAGGGGTCCTCAAACTATGGCCTGTGGGCCACATGCGGCGGTGTGATTGTATTTGTTTCTGTTTTGTTTTTGTACTTCAAAATAAGATATGTGCAGTGTGCATAGGAATTTGTTCATAGTTGTTTTTTTTTTAACTATAGTTGGCCCTCCAATGGTCTGAGGGACAGTGAACTGGCCCCCTGTTTAAAAAGTTTGAGGACCCCTGACACTAAAGATTCAAATAAAGGGCTTATCACCCTCACCAATAGTGAGCAGTCTGGAGTGGCACAGGAGCTGAACAGTGTTGCCAAAGCTTCACTGCTCCCCACCCCTCTGCTCTGCTGTTCTCAAGACCCTGGTTACAGATGATTGCCTCAGCATTAAAGCTGTTGTGCATTCAAGCCACAGGTACCACAGATGCCACAGGATGGAGAGTGGGGGCACAAGGGCCTGTCCTCTCAAGGCTCTCCTTTTATCTGGTAAGAAAATCTTTTCTAGGCTCAGCAGCCACATACACCAGAGCTGGCGGGTTTGAATCCAGCCCGGGCCTGCCAAACAACAATGACAATGACAACCAAAAAAAGTTGGGCGTTGTGGTAGATGCCTGTAGTCCCAGCTACTTGGGAGGCTGAGGCAAGAGAATCGCTTAAGCCCAGGAGTTGGAGGTTGCGGAGAGCTGTGATGCCATGGCACTCTGCTCAGGGCGACAGCTTGAGGCTCTATTTAAAAAAAAAAAGAAAAAAAGAAAAAGAAAATCTTCTCTGGCAGCTTCCCAGACAACTTACACTCAACAAACAGAGCCCTCTCACATGCCCACTGCTGCACCCAAGTCTTCACAGGAGAAGGGAATGCTCTGACTGGGGCTGGGGCTGGGACAGGGGCCTATACTTCCCCCCAAAAAACCCATGAATCTACTCTGTTCCCCAAAGGTATTAGAGTTCTGTTACCCTGGAAGCATGGCTTTGGAGTGAACAGTGAGCACTGTGTGCTGCAGACACGTTGCACTGGAGAGACAGGTGGAACTTCTGGGTGAAAATGCCCAAGGGGTGATAGAAGATGAGGGCCTTGAGTTCACACATGCACATATACATGCACACACAAACATGCACGCATACATGCACATATGCACACACATAAACACAAGATATGTGTGCATATATTTACACATACACACATACAGGTGCACACATAGATACACATTTACATGCACACATGCTGGAGAATAATCATCACTCTAGGATATTATAGTGAGTCTTCAGGTTCATGGGAAGGGCTTCCCCCAGACCGCAATGCTTTAGGCAGAGGAACAGCAAAGTGGACATAGGCCCTGTAATTTTGGCTGGGAGAAGCCCCTCCTGCCCGGCTTCCAGCTTCAGCCTCCAGGGGAGAAGCTGGGTAAGGGATGAACTGAGCTGAGGAGTCCCTCTCAGCATGGCTGATAAACCTCTCTCCTGCCCTGGCTATAGTCTTTCACTATAGCACAGTAAAGAGCAGGGCTTAGGTATTTATGTTTCAGAAATGGTACTTTTGCATAACTTTTTTTCTTATTACAGAAGGGATACCTGATCAGTGCAGAAAACTTAGAGAAACACAAAGGAAGAAAAACAACCCATAGAATTTAAGTCTAGGAGAAAACACACTTCTTGATTCTTTTCCCATGGCTCTGAGTTTTTTTTATGGCAAATATCTTTGCGAGGTTATAGTTTAATGCCCATATTACAGCCAGCTTGGAATCCCTTACATTTGTGTAACATTTTATGACCAGGCAGTGTTTTCAGTTGAACATTTTATCACATGCTATTTTGTATTTATAGACTCCTACACATTGTGAGGCAGGCAAAGGCAGGAATTTCATCCCTACTGACCAGGTGACAAAACCAAAGCTCAGAAGGGTGATGGTGTTCAGACTCAGGCTGTGCCCTTGGTGGGGCTTCGGTCTACACTATGTTATTCCTTCCACATCCCAGTGTCTAACTGTCCAGGAAGTAAAGGCAAGGCCTTGGCACAAAGTGCTGATTTGCTGTGAACAATGAAGGGAGTAGAAAAGGGACAGGAAGGAACTGGAGAGGGGGCAAGTGCTTCCAGAACCACGACCCAGTAGGTGGGGGGAAGATGGAGAGGGTGGTGGGAGGTCCTAGAGGGAACCCCAGGGGGTCAGTGGGACAGGCCCTGAGATACAGTTCCCCAGGGCCCAGTGCCCTGACTGTGCCTATAGGTGGGGATGCTCAGATACTGCTCATTTGTCTGTTTGTACAGCAGGCAGCTGGCTGGGGACTCCAGGGGAGGCCAGCTGGGGCACCCTGAGAATAGAGAGACGATGCAGAGAGATCTCAGTTTAGAACCCAGATGTGGAAACTTGGGAAAGTTACTTGACCTCTCTAGGCCTTAGTTTTTTTTTCAATCTACAATAGGGGGTCAGGACTACCTTCTTTGTAGGATTATTATAGGGATCAAATGAGATAACAGATGTGAGGGCCTGGTGGTGAGGGCACTTGTGAGCACTTCGAGGACAGTTCTTTCTTTTTTTGCAGTTTTTGGCCGGGGCTGGGTTTGAACCCGCCACCTCCGGTATTTGGGTCAGTGCCCTACTCCTTTGAGCCACAGGCACCGCCCTAAAGTTTCTCTCCACATGGCCATAGCTCCCTGTGCCAATTGGAGGTAAATGTGCTGATATTGGAGGTGAGGAAGGGAGTCTTTGGGACTTAGGGAAAGGGGGAGAAGGAACCCCAGGATACAAACATTTTCTGTACCAGGTAGTGTGTGACCAATGCCCTAGGTACATGGCAGCCAAAAGTGCTAAGGTACACAGAGGGCAGAGAGATGGGTGGAGGAAATGGCTTTTGAGACTTCCCAGTGGGGGCTATGGGCAAGGGCATTGCATATCCAAAGAATGCATACTGCCCTGCACTTACGGGGGAGGGGAAGGAGGTGGGAGGGCCTGTCCCACAGAGTCCATTCGTCCTTCCTCCTGTTCCTCACTCCTGCCCTTGCTGTGTCCTTCACCCTCTCTTGTTCACCTCTTCCTCATGGCATCATCAAACCCACCAAGTGTGTGCCAGGTGCCTTGAGTCCTGGGGACCCTGAGCCAGGTCTTACAGAGGAGCAGAATTGACCAGGGGGTGAGTGAAAGACACAGAAAGCATGAAGGAAGACAGCTGTGGGGGCAGGGCAGAGCCAGCCCCAGAGGGGGCTGGCAGTAAATGCCCCCGGGGAGGCGCGCTGCACTGTGGGGCTCAGAAACAAGAACTCTTCTCAGGGCAGAAACCACCATGGCTGGAGATTTCTAGGGGAGTCCTTTGGAGACGGGGTTTACAGAGAAATTGGTTTTAAGGGGCTGAGGGCATACCAGATTGGGCTGGTGAAGGGTCCTAGGGCCAACCCAGGTTGGCCTCAGAAACACACCGAAGAGATTATATTTAATTGGGGAACCCTCTGCCCTGGGAAGGCAGAGAGAGAAAGTGGATAATACACAAGGTGCCCTGGAAATAGTAACAGCATTAGCTCACATTTATAGAACACTATACTCTGTTCTGAGTTCATTTGAAGCACTTTGCATACATTAATGCACTTAATCTTCACAATCTCTGTAAGAGGCAGGTAGAATTATAATCCTTATTTTATTTTGTTTTATTTTATTATTTTTTTATTAAGTCATAGCTGTATAATCCTTATTTTATAGGTAAGCAAACTGAAGCACAGAGAAGCAGATAATGTCCCTGAGGTCACACAGCTAGTAATGATGAAGCCAGAATTTAAAACGAGGCAATATGGCTTGAGAGAGCTCTTTTTTTTTTTTTTTTTTTGAGACAGAGTCTTACTGTGTTGCCCTGGGTAGAGTGCTGCGGCATCACAACTCACAGCAACCTCCAACTCTTGGGCTTAAGAGATTCTTTTGCCTCAGTCTCCTTAGTAGCTTGGACTATTGGCACCTGCCACAATGCCTGGCAATTTTTTATTTTCCATTGTTGTTTTAACTGGCCTGGGCTGGGTTCGAACCCACCAGCCTTGGTAGCTGGCACCATAACCACTGTGCTATGGGTGCCAAGCCAAGAGAGCTATTTTAACCACTGCACCGAACTGTCCAGCTGCCCCTCCAAGGGACAAGGAGTGCGAGTCTGGGGTATAGACCATGGGATGAGGGAGGGCTGTAAGACTGTTCTGGAAATTATCTCTATGGGGGCTGCAGCTGCTTGGTTATGGAGAGAGGATGGAGTTGTCTGTTTGAAGCGAGGAGCCCCAGTGAGAGGCAGGGTTAGGGAAACCTAAAGGGAAAATACTTGATCTCCAGCCTTTCCTGCCAGAGCTCAGACAACCAGATGCTTCCAACCTAAGGCTCCTAATGCTACCAGCCTCTCCTGGTTAACATCTGCGGGTTGCCTGCCCAGCTTTCATACCCCCTTCTGGGGACAGAAGCCTATTTTTTTTTTTTTTTTTTTTTTTTTTTTGAGACAGAGTCTCTAGCTGTTGCCCTCAGTAGAGTGCTGTACTATCACAGCTCACAGCCACCTAAAACTCTTGGGCTCAAGTGATTCTCTTGCCTCAGCCTCCCAAGTAGCTGGGACTATCGGTGCCAGCCACAATGCCTGGCTACAAAAGCCCAATTTTTTATTTTTCACTTTTTGTTTGTTTTTTGACACTTCTTCTTCTTTTTTTTTTTTTTTGCAGTTTTTTGGCTGGGGCTGGGTTTGAACCCTCCGGCATATGGGCCGGCGCCCTACTTCTTTGAGCCACAGGCACTGCCCTGTTTTTTGGCACTTCTTTTTGTTTCTTTTTTGAGACAGAGTTTCACTCTGTTGCCCAGGCTAGAGTGCCATGGCGTCATAGTGCACAGCAACCTCAAGCTCTTGGGCTCAAGCAATCCTGCTGCCTCAGCCTCCCAAGTAGCTGGGACTACAGGCACCCACTACAATTGCCGGCTATTTTTGAAAACCAGGTCTCACTCTTGCTCAGAGTGGTCTCAATCTCCCAAGCTTAGACAATCTACCTGCCTCAGTCTCCCAGAGTGCTGGGATTACAGGCATGAGCCACCTTGCCCAGCCTCAGAAAGCCCAATTTTGGACAATAATAGTCTTCCTTGGGCTCTTGCTGAGTGAGTAGAGGTGTCCTCTTTCTTCTGGGATGACTAAAGTGACGGGATGCAAGCCAGAAGTCTGTATTTTGCCACCCTGACAAATACACCTAGCCCCCTTGCTCTTTCACAACACCTGCCTCGCCCTGCAGGCCTTGTGTGTATGCACAGCCCTCTCTGCCCTCATGAAAGGCAATTCCAGACACTAATCTTGTGCTCTATTTCCACCCTTCTAACTCAAAGCGCTAGTCTCAGGCCTAGGCCTTAATTTCCAATTTCTTCTCAATCCTTTCTTCAGGAATTTCCAAGCACTTTAAATTGAATGGAAAATGAAGTAGAACTTCTTGTTCTTCCCCCTAAACACAGATCTGCTTCTAATTTCCTTGTCTTTGTTATGGTTTGAATGGGACACCCCATCTCCCAGGCCCAGTAGTGATCAAGCGTCCTGAGCCAGGACACTCCCAGCACAGTAGCTCCAGGCCACAGGGACTGGTTTAGGGAAAGTTATATAGTCCAAGACTGAGGATAAGGGGTGCCACCAGGAATGACTGGGGAAGGGAAGCTGACAAGCAGACAAGGAGGTGTTCACTGGGGGTAGATGGAGGTAGCCCCTGGGGAAACCTGGGCCCTGTTTTAGATAAAGAGGAAAGAAGCTGTGGGAGCCTATGCCCAGGTCACCCACTTTTCCAGGCCCTACCCAGGTGAAGAGCTTGGGCTTTGGGGAAAGATTGCAGGAACTCAAATCCCAGCTCCATTACTTACTTTGGGGTGACCCTAGGCAAAGCACATCTGTGGCTCAGTTTCCTCATGTATGAAATAAGGGTAATAATAATAGTCTCACCCACTAGATCATGGTGGGAATTAAATGAGATAGTGCATGCAAAGTGTTATACTTAGAAGGGCTGGCCTGTCTGGCATATAGAAAGATTTCAGGGCTAGCTATTATTATAGTAACTATTATAATTTTTTATTGCAGAGGTCTTACAGGGACAGCAACATGTTTTAATCCAACTGGCTCCTGCTCCTGCCTGCTGACACAGGACCTCTAGCCCCCTGAAAAGTCCCCTTAATATTGCTGATGGTCCCCACAGGGTATTTCCCATAAACGTGTCCAGGCTTGCACAGAGCAGCAGCTGTTCTCCTGGGTGCTGTTTTTTCTTGTTGGTGGGGTTGGGGCAGTGGGGATATCTCCCCTCCTGTGTCACCTCTGTTTGTGGCTTCCCGAGACAGGCTGCTCATGTTTCCACATGTTCTGAGTGGATGTTGGCCACTCAGTTTTCATTCATAGCTGCCTTTATCCATGGCTGACAAGCTTCCCTGGGGCACACGGAGGATGGTTTGCATGCTCTCCGGCTGGCTGCACTGTGGTGGGGTTTCTTGTCTTCCCTAAGAATGAGGGTTGTGCCACTGAACTGTCCCCAGCAAGCACACTCCTTTGAGGTCTTTCCTCCTGGCTGTGTGGCGATCCCATCCCAGGGGGCACATGGCCATCAGATTCAGGGAATGCCTTCCCACAGCCCCTCCTGGCATAGCAGTCCAGCCATGTCCTTCTGCAGAACACCTGGGCAAAGTGTGGGGAAGCCCGGGACTGGGAGCTGAGGACATAGCCACCAATTTGCCAGGACTTCTCGTGCAGGTAGAGGGCAGGTCCTCTCTCCAACCCTGGGCTGTAATTAGTCCCCACAGGTCTGAGATCAGGCCCTGAGGCCTCGTGGCCCTCATCAAACCAGTCATCTGTCTCTTCCTCTTCTACCAGGCCAACAACATATCCAAGACCTTCCTTTCCTCTGCCTCTTTCCCATATATCTCCTGCCAAATCTAAAAAACAACCCCCCACCCCCAGATCTGTGTATCATTAGATGTAACTGGATGTTCTGTAGGATTGGAGAAGGGCAGGTAGGTATTAGGGAGGGAGTGTCAGACCCTAGCCAGCCAGCCACAAAGCCCTGATGGAAAAGGTTAATTGATTCCAGAACGGGTACGTCTTGTCTCCCGTGACAGAGCAGTTCAGTGGGTCACTGAGGCAAGTTTGGGGGTGGGAATGGAGGGGAATAACTGAAGGGAGGCATGAGGAGCTTCCTAGGGAGCTAGAAATGTGTTTTGTCTTGATTGGGATGGTGGTTACAGGTGTACATACATTTGTCAAAGGTCATTATTGACATGTATACTTAAAAAGATTGAATATTATTTAATGAAAATTATACTTCAGGCCAGGCACAGTGGCTCCCACTTGTAATCCCAGCGCTCTGGGAGGCTGAGGAAGGAGTTTAGGAGTTCAAGACAAGCCTGGGTGAGAGTGAGACCCCTGTCTCTACTAAAAATAGAAAACTAGCTAGGCATTGTGGTGGACATCTGTAGTCCCAGCTACTTGGGAGGCTGTGGTGGGAGGATTGCTTGAGCTGAGGCATTTGAGGTTGCTGTGAGGTAGGCTGATGCCGCGGCACTGTAGCTTGGGGGACAAGTGAGACTCTATCTCAAACAAAAAAAGAAAAGAAAATTATACTTGCACAAAATTAATAAAAATACAATAAACAGGGCGGTGCCTGTGGCTCAAAGGGGTAGGGCACTGGCCCCATATGCTGGAGGTGGCGGGTTCAAACCCAGGCCCGGGCCAAAAACTACAAAACAAACAAACAAACAAAAACAAATAAACAAATAAACAACAACAATAAAGGTTAGCTGGAGACTCTAGTTTGTGAACCAGGCAGTGGGACTGTGAGTGAGGAAGCTGGATGGCATCTTGAGGGCCTGTGAACAAGGTGCTGGGCAGCTGGAGCTCTGAGGTTTAACTCATCTCAGTCCTAGAGGGGTCCATCCTACTCCTGCTGCCAGGAGAAGGGCCTTTCTCTGTCCCATGCCCACTCTGACCCTAGGAACAATCTGATTTGCTGCCAGGAAACCCTTTCCTTGAGACTTTTTTTTTTTCTTGAGGCAGAGTCTTACTTTGTCCCCCTGGGTAGAGTGCTATGGTGTCATAGCTCACAGCAACCTCAAATTCTTTGGCTCAAGTGATCCTCTTGCTTTAGCCTCCCGAGTAGCTGGGACTACAGGAGCCTGCCACAATGCCCAGCTATAAGACGTTTCTTTATAGGTCTAAGTGGAACCTGCTAAATGGCTTCATCCTAGGCTGACTGTGTGGCTGGTGGGCTGAGAAACAAGAAAAGCATCTTGGCAAAAAAGGGCTACTGGGAGTGCCTATAAAATAAACATGATTAGGAAAGTTAGCGACCACAGAAGACACAGGAAAAAAAAAATCAAAATAAACAAAATCCCTCAACCCCTGCAGCCTCACTAAGAAAAACCCAGATCCCCGAGCTGGGTGGGATGTGGAGCAAGCCGGCTTGGGGCTACGTCCCTATATATTTATATAAGGGGGTTGGTTCCTCCCTCGGGCAAGTAAAGCAAGTTGTAAAATTTGAAGGCACTATTTAAAATTGTTTAAAATACTCCAAATGTGCTTCCTGTCTGGCACTGCATGTTGGGAGCTGGTGATGTGTGTGTGTGTGTGGCCTGGAGTATGTGTTAATGGCTGGGCTTAGACGCAGGGATGTTGGGCTGCTTAGCCGTGGTGGGTCCACATGGGGAGAAAAGAAGGCCGTTGTGGGTAGGAGCATGCTCCTGGTGTTGGAATGTGTATAAAGGGCCCAGACTTGGGAGGGGGCTTAGTCTGGGAAATTGGTGTGTTTTCAAAAGCCACCCTATTATAAATCATTAGTTACAGGACTTGAGAGTTAAAGATGCAGGTATGTGATGTTTACTTTTGAAGTAAGTGGCTATGATGTTTGACGACACATCATAGTCAGAGGAAAGCGACATGTAGCCAGAAATTAGATGATGATGTGAGCCCTCCCTCCACACATTGTCTCTACCTTTCAGTCTGCTGTCCTTCTGCCTGGAATGCCATCACCAGCTGTCAAAATCCTCCTCATCCTTGCTGGCCTGGCTCAGTACCACCTTCCCGCAGTGTGAATTAATCACTCCCTCTTCTGGGCTCCTGTGACATTTTGTCATTCACAATGTTTACTTTGTTCCTTTTCTTCTGAAATTTAGCTGAATACGTGTCTCTTCCCCATCACAAATCCTTTGACCAGGACTGTGTCTTGACTGTTGTCTCCCCAGAGAGGGATCTTGGTCAATGTTCATTGAATTAAACTGTATTTATTTATTTATTTTCTGCAGTTTTTGGCTGGGGCCAGGTTTGAACCCGCCACTTCCAGCATATGGGGCCGGCGCCCTACTCCTTGAGCCACAGGTGCTGCCCAAACTGTATTTTTTTTTTAAATGAAAATGACTTTGCAGAAAATAAAGGTCCCATATTGACATGGATCTAACCTTGTATAAGTAATTACACTTTAGGATTTTTGAAAATTTCATGGAATGAACTGTGCATCATTTCACATAGATGTAAGTGTGCTGAATTTAGCATTGGTGGAATTCAAAATACAATTTGAAGAAAATGTAGTTTTATTTAGTTGTTGTTGTGATATATCATGTCTCTCCTCCTAGGAAATCCTTTGTTTGGGGATCACAGTTATGAGGGACAAAAAGATCTGCAGCAAATTTGTCTTTATTACCAAATTTCCTGGCACTTGATTGATGAAGGATGGTGACACTCTAGCAACTGGGCACCGTTCCCTGTGGTGATTCCTGGGGATGAGTGTCGTGGAACACAAAACAGCATGGAAAGAACACTTGATTCATATGAATAATTCAAAGGCATCCAAAATGCAGCCTTGTTAAATGGAAATGTTAAAGGGAGTTGTAATCTATAAGTCTAGCTGTTGTGTTCAGCGTTCAAAAATGAATTACAACAGAAAAAAGGAAGGAAGGAAGAAGGAAAAATTGCAGAGCCTTGATGTTAAATAGTGAGGCTGTATTGGAACAGAATTGGGGCAGATACCTGGGGGTTCTAACACAAAGATGGGTATTTCAGGATGTGATGCATGGGAAGAAACAGGTGCTGAGGGGTCAGGCAGACCCAGGGCTTAAATACAAACTAGCAGGCGCTTCAGTCTCACTTCTCTCCTCTGTAAAGTGAAAGGAATAATAAATACCTCATGGAGACTTGCCTTGCTCTTGTAAACTGCCCCGCACAGCACCTGGCAGATGTGAGCACATAGACACACAGTCTCCTACTCAGCCTGGTGGTCCCTTCCACTCTCTCCTCCCCGTCATCTGTGTTGCCCTTTCTTCCAGTTTAGGCTGATTAGCAAATAAGAATGTGGGATACTCAGTTAAATTTGAATTTCAGATAAACAATGAATAATTTTTAGTGTAATTATGTCTGATGCAACATTTTGGATATACTTATACTAAAAAAAAGTGTGCCCAGAGTTATGGTTGCAGAGCGATGTTCAAGGAGCAGCACTGCACTGGTATCAGAATTGATTTGGGGACCATAGGACTGTGATCTGTTTTCATGTTATGGAAAACCACATTATGGCAAAGACATGGATTTTTAGACAAGAAAAAGAAAGTTTCTTTTTTCTTTTTTTTTTGAGACAGAGTCTCAAGCTGTCACCCTGGGTAGAGTACCATGGTGCCATAGCTCACAGCAACCTCTGACTCTTGGGCTCTAGCAATCCTCTTGCCTCAGTTTTTCTATTTTTTTAGTAGAGTCAGGGTCTCGCTTTTGCTCAGGCTGGTTTTGAACTTGTGAACTCAAACAATCCACCTGCCTTGGCCTCCCAGAGTGCTAGGATTACCAGCATGAGCCACCCCGCCTGGCCAAAGAAGAAAGTTTCTAAACTTCTGAAAATGTCTAGAGCACTGTTAGCTTTGATGTGAAGGTAACTGCTATTTGCAGAGCTGTGAAAGGGGGTCCTGAGCAGAGTCCTTCCTGTGGGGCCCATGACATGGTGTGCTGTGTGACACACACATGGTGCCTGGCCTCGGGATGGGGCTGAATAGAGGACATTCATATTCCTTTGGGGTTTTTGGTTTAAGTTGGAAATGAACTGGCTGAAGCTGTGGTCCTGTGGAGAGAGGGTGTTGGGTCTAGTTAATCTGCCTTCCTGAAGTCTCATCTGCACGATGCTCTTTAGCGAGACACTGGCCAACGTCCTGGGGTGGGGGCAGGATATGGTTATGGTCACCAAATGGAAATGCAGCTCCTTCTGTTGTTTGAATTCACTTGCCTTTTTTTTTTTTTTTTTTTTTCAGGTAGAGTCTCATTCTGTCACCCAGGCTAGGGTGTTGGGATGTCGTCATAGCTCACAGCAACCTCAGACTCTTGGGCTCAAGCCATCCTCTTGCTTCAGCCTCCTGAGTAACTGGGACTACAGGCGCCCACCATAATGCCCAGCTAGTTTTTCTATTTTTAGTAGAGATGAGGTCTCACTCTTGCTCAGGTTGGTCTCAAACTCCTGAGCTCAAGGGATCCTTCTTCCTCAGCCTCCCAAAGTGCTGGAATTGTAGGGTAAGCCACTTCGGCCTGGCCTCGCTTGTCGCCTTAATGCTACTTCTTGCTTGTGCCTCAAAGTCAGACAAATGCGGATGGCCAAGCCTATTTAGAAACCAGGACAGAAGGCAGGGCATGGGGGCTCACACCTAGCACTCTGGGAAGCTGAGGCAGGTGGATTGCCTGACCTCACAGGTTCAAAACCAGTCTGAGCAAGTGCGAGACCCTGTCTCTAAAAAAAAAAAAAATTAGCCAGGCGTTGTGGCGGGTGCCTATAGACCCAGCTAATCAAAAGCTGAGATAAAAGAGTCACTTGAGCCCAAGAGTTTGAGGTTGCTGTGAGCCATGATGCCATGGTGCTCTACCAAGGGCAATAAAGTAAGAGTCTGTCTTAAAAAAAAAAAAAAAGAAAGCAAAAGAAAAGAAGAGAAAAGAAAGAAGTGACTGTGCTAAGCAGGAAAGGATATACTGGTAGCTGTGGCTATGCCTGAGGTAGGGGGACCTTCCTCCCTGGTAAGGTGGCTGCCCCCTTTCCTCTCATCCCTCCTGTATTTATTTTTATTCTTGTTCTAATTTACGTGCATTTGGGGGAGTTGGTTTTATAAGGCCCAGGGAAACTAAGTGACTGAAGAATAGGTGGATGGGGTTAAAGGCTGAGATTTGAAATTAAGTCTTTTTTTTTTCTTGAGACAGGGTCTCGCTTTGTTGCCCAGGTCAGAGTGCCAGGGTATCAGCCTGACTTACTGTACCCTTGAACTCCTTGGCTCAAAGGATCCTCCTGCTTCAGTCTCCTGAATAGCTGAGACTCCAGACACATACCATCAGATCTAGCTAATTTTTGTTTTTGTTTTTTGTACAGATGAGGTTCTTGCTATGTTGCTCAGGCTGATCTCAAACTTCTGGACTCGAGCAGTCCTCCTGCCTCGGCCTCCCAAAATGCTAGGATTAGGGAGCTGCCACATCCTAACACATTTTGGAAGATGAACAGCAGGTGGGGAGTGGGAACTAGTGTTTTGGGAGAAGATGCTCTAAGCCAGGACCCTGCAGAATGAATCCAGTCGAAGTGAGTCTGCTGGTCCCCCACCCTCAACCCTGCCAACTCTATCCACACTCCAGGGAGGGCTCTGGATTTTGGAGTAAGGCATCTCTCTGGTGTCTCTCGAGGTGGGATGTCATCCAGGGCTGGAAACAGGGATGGCACCTGGGACTAGGGAAGGGAGACCTAAGGCACTCAGGCCCACAAGTTTACTCTGCACCCCGGAAGCTAAGCAACTACATTCCTGCAAGCTCTGCCCCACAGAACCCAGCCCACTGGGCTGAGTACATGGACCCCCTGAGAGATTTCAGCAGGGTTTCCACTGTAAACTTTCCCTGTGAGCTGAGGACTCACCAATTTATGTGTAACAGACCTCACCCTGATCTTCACACACGTGGATCCACTGCCTACTCCACATACCCACCAGGATGTCTGACTGGCACCCCACACTTCATGTGGCCAAATGCACTCCTGATTTCCTCCCCAAATTCATACCTCCCTTGGTGTCTCCTACCTCAGAAGATGGCTCTACCTAATTCCCCAAACAAACCATAAAACAGAGCAGGAGGCATCCTTGACCCACCTTCTGTCCTCAGCCAGTCCTGCCAGGCCCACCTCTGTGCATCCTGAGCCCCACCCAGCTCACCACCCGCTTGACTGGCTTGGCTGAGCCACGAGCACCTCTCACCCATGGCCCTAGGTGGCACCTCCCTGTCATCCCCCTACTTCCATTCTCACCCGGATCCTCTATTTCACACGGTTAAGACATTCTTTTACAGGTAACCTGCATCCTGGGCTCCTCTGGCCAAACCCTGCGAGTTACAGTGGTGGTTCAGCTGCCTGTGAAGTCTGTGTGCACCAACTCCTTGGATCCCTCCATTATTTCTCAGACCATTTCTCTCCTTACTCACCATTCTCCAGCCACAAGGATCTTATTTTTTTTTTTTTTTTGAGACAGAGCCTCAAGCTGTCACCCTGGGTAGAGTGCCATGGCATCACAGCTCACAGCAACCTCCAACTTTTGGGCTCAAGTAATTCTTGCCTCCGCCTCCCAAGTAGCTGAAACTATAGGCACTGGCCACAACACCTGGCTATTTCTTTGGTTGCAGCCCATCCAACCTGGCCTGGGCTGGATTTGAACCCGCCAGCTCAGGTGTATGTGGCTGGCACCTTAGTTGCTTGAGCCACAGGTGCTGAGCCAAGGACCTTCTTGATGTTCCTTGATGTCACCGCCTTACTTCAGCTCTCAAAATATCCACTTTTCATCAAATGGTGCCTCCAATGTGAGGTCTTTCTTGATAACTCCACAGGCACCAGCTGAGCAGGCCCACCAGACTCATGGACCTGCAGACACGCAGACCTGCTGCTTTTCATCCTCTTATTTTGCTCTTTCTTTCCTTTCTTCTTTTTTCCGCTCCCTCCCTCTGTTCCTCCCTTCCTCCCGCCTTCCTTCCTTCCTTTTTTTCAGATAGTCTTATTTTGTCACCCTCAGGAGAATGCCATGGTATCATAACTCACAGCAACCTCAAACTCTTGGGCTCAAGTGATTCTCTTGCCTCGGCCTCTCGAGTAGCTGGGTCTATAGGTGACAGCCACAGTGCCCAGCTATTTCTAGAGATGGGGTCACACTCTGGCTCAGGCTGGTCTTGACATCCTGAGCTCAAGCAGTCCACTCATCCTGGCCTCCCAGAGTGCTGGGATTACAGGTGTGAGCCACCACCACAGCTGGCCTGGTCTGTAAGTATTTATTGAGCATGGATTATGTGCCAGACTATGTTCTGGCTTCTAGGGCACTATCTGTAAACAAAACTGACAAAGATCCTAGCCATGAAAAACTTATAGTGAGGTGCAGGCTCGGCGCCTGTGGCTCAAACACCTAAGGTGCCAGCAACATACATCTGAGCTGGCAGGTTTGAATCCAGGTGGGGCCCGCCAAACAACAATGATGGCTGCAACCAAAAAAATAGCCGGGCATTGTGGTGGGCACCGGTAGTCCCAGCTACTTGGGAGGTGGAGGCAGGAGAATCGCTTGAGCCCAGGAATTGGAGGTTGCTGTGAGCTGTGATGCCACAGCACTCAACCCAGGGCAACAGCTTGAGGCTCTGTCTCAAAAAAAAAAAAAAATAATAATAGCATAGTGAGGGGCAGTTACAAGCCCAATAGTGTTTCGTGCCTCAGACAGAGGTACAAATGGATAGCCACAGGCAAGCTGGCACCTGACTGAGCTTCCAATGGGAAAAAGACACAGATCAAGGTACACAAACAGAGGGAAAGAAATCAAAAGCATTCCACATTGTATATAAAATCAGCACATTGTACTTCATAAATGCATTAATGCATACAGTTATGATTTAATTAAAAAAAACGAAATCAAAAGCAAACGGGAATAATAACAAGGGAGTAGGAGAAAACTTTAAGAATGGTAATTAACGCTCGGCGCTGGTAGATTAGTGGTTTGGGTGCTGGCCACATACACCGGGGCTGGCAGGTTTGAACCCTGCCCAGGCCTGCTAAAACAATAATGACAACAATAACAACAAAATAGCTGGGTGTTGTGGCAGGTGCCTGTAGTCCAAGCTATTTGGGAGGCTGAGGCAAGAGAAGCGATTAAGCCCAAGAGTTTGAGGTTGCTGTGAGCTGTGATGCCACAGCACTCTACTGAGAGTGATGTAGTGAGACTCTGTCTCAAAACAAATACAAAAAAACTAAAAAAAGATGGGTGTCTCCTGTGCCTCAAACGAGTAGGGCGCTGGCCCCCTATGTCGGAGGTGGCGGGTTTAAACCCAGCCCAGGCCAAAAACTGAAAAAAACAAAACAAAACAAAACAAAAAAACTAAAAAAGAATGGTAATAAATATTTTTAGAGAGGCAAAAGAGAATTCATAAAATGAGAGCAATATTATATTCAAAAATAAAATAAAATTTCCAGAAATTAAATATAGGTTAGTGAAAGCAATTAATCAAAGGGATGGGGTGGCGCCTGTGGCTCAGTGAGTAGGGCGCCCACCCCATATACCAAGGGTGGCAGGTTCAAACCCGGCCCCAGCCAAACTGCAACAAAGAATAGCCAGGCGTTGTGGTGGGCGCCTATAGTCCCAGCTACTGGGAAGGCTGAGGCAAGAGAATCACCTAAGCCCAGGAGATGGAGGTTGTTGTGAGCTGTGATGCTACGACACTCTACCAAGGGCAATAAAGTGAGACTCTGTCTCTACAAAAAAAAAAAAAAAAATTAATCAAAGGGATGGAGAGTTTAACTGAGAAAATCTTCAAGAAAGCAGAATAAATAGACAAAGAGTTGAGGAACAAGGGAGAAAAGTAGAAAAATTAATGAACCAGCCAAGGAGAATAAACATACAGCTAATAGGAAAAAGGAGATAGGAGAAATTGCCAAAGAAATAATATAAGAAACTTTCTGGCTGGGTGCAGTCGCTCACACCTGTAATCCATCATTCTGGGAGGCCAAGGCAGGAAGATTGCTTGAGCTCAGGAGCAAGAGCAAGAGCAAGAGCAAGACCCTGTCTCTACTAAAAATAGAAAAATTAACTGGGCATGGTGGTGGGTGCCTATAGTCCCAGCTACTCGGGAGTCTGAGGCAGAAGGATTGTTTGAATCAAGGAGTTTGAGGTTGCTGTGAACTGTGATGCCACAGCTCTCTAGCCTGGGCACCAGAGTGAGACTCTGTCTCAAAAAAGTAATTAATTAATTAAAAAAATAAATAGATAAAAGAAAAAGAAAAGAATGAGTTAAAGGCAGGTGCGATCACTTGAGCCCCAAAGTTTGAGGCTACAGTGAGGTGTAATTAGGCCATTGCACTCCAGCCTGGCAGCAGAGTGAGACCTCATTTCTAAAACATAAATAAATATATAAATAAAATTTAGAAAAGAATGAGGTTAGGATACCTTCTATACAAAGTTTCTCAGAAAGCTCTGGGAAATGTGCTCCACAGAATAAGAAGTGAACACAGAAAAAATGAGACATGGAATCCAGGAAACAGCACTTGAACACAGGAAAGAGGAGAAGGGAATTCCCAGCAACACCGGCACAGGGAAGCTCCCGACCCAAAGAGCAATCACCCCAGTTAGAGCACAGGAATGAGAGACTCAGGTAAAGAAAAAGGGGACTGCCAGACTATTTGATGAGTTTGACTTCTTGATACAGAAGGATCTACCAGGGATACATTAGTAAAATAGGGAAAAACCCTAAATAAATAATCCAATAATTTAAAAACTTATTTATTTATTTATTTTGAGACAGATTCTCACTCTGCTACCCAGGACAGCAATCTCAAACTTCTGGGTTCAAGTGATCCTCCTGCCTTAGCCTCCTGAGTAGCTGGGACTATAGGCTCCTGCCATAACACCTGACTAATTTTTCTATTTTTAGTAGAGACGGGATCTTGCTCTTGCTCTTGCTCAGGCTAGTCTCAAACTCCTTAGCTCAAGGGATCCTCACACCTTGGCCTTCCAGAGTTCTGGGATTATAGGCATGAGCCACCATACCTGGCCAATTTTGAAATTTAATTTAAAAATTTTTTTTTTTTTTGCAGTTTTTTTTTGGCCGGGGCTAGGTTTGAACCAACCACCTCCGGCATATGGGGCTGGCGACCTACTCTGTTGAGCCACAGGTGCCACCCTAATTTAATTTTTGAATAGGCAATACATTCACATGGTTCAAAAATCAAAATGATTTAAAAAGCAAAATATCTGACTCCATGTCAACCTCCAAACAGGTAACTACTTTTTGTTAGTTTCTTAAGTAGACTTCCAATGTGTTGTTTCTTTAAAAAATTGTGGTTAAAAAACCCCCCATAAAATTTACCATCTCAACATACGTTCTTTTTGTTGTTGTTGTTGTTTGTTTGTTTTGAGATCTAGGTCTGTAGCCCAGTGTAGAGAGTGCTGTGGCCTCAGCCTAGGTCATAGCAACCTCAAAGTCCTAGATTCAAGTGATCCTCCTGTCTCAGCTTCCCAGTAGCTGGGTCGACAGGTGCCTGCTACAACATCTGATTAATTTTTTTAGTTTTTGTAGTGAAGAGGTCTTGTTCCTGCTCAGGCTGGTCTTGAACTTCTGCAATCAAGGTTTCCTTCTGCCTCAGCCTTCCAGAGTACTGGAGTTACAGGCATGAGTCACCATACCCAGCTTCATCTCAACCATTTTTATTTTTATTTTTTTATTTACGTTTTTGAGCCAGAGTCTCATTATATCGCCCTCGGTAGAGTGCTATAGTGTCACAGCTCACAGCAACCTCAAACTCTTGGGTTTAAGCAATTCTCTAGCCTCAGCCTCCCAAGTAGCTGGGACTATAGGTGCCCAGTACAACCCCGGCTATCTTTTGTTTGTAGTTGTCATTGTGGTTTAGCAGGCCCAGACCAGGTTGGAACCGGTCAACCCCCGTGTATGTGGCTGACACCCTAACCACTGAGCTATGGGTGCCAAGCCATTAACCATTTTTAAATGTGTGATTTAATCACGTTATCTATATTCACGTCATTGTGTTCCAGTATTTAATTAATTAATTAATTTATTTTGAGACAGTCTCACTATGTCACCCCTTGGTAGAGTATCGTGGCATCACAACTCACAGTAACTTCAAACTTCTGTGCTTAAGCGATTCTCTTGCCTCAGCCTCCCAAGTAGCTGGGACTACAGGTGCCCACCACAACACCCGGCTATTTTTTTTTGTTGCAGTTGTCATTGTTTAGCTGGCCAGGGCTGGGTTTGAACCTACCTGCCTTGGTGTATGTAGCTGACACCATAACCACTGTACTATGGGTGCCGAACCTACAGTATTTGTTTTTAATAAGGTACAAATAAATATGAATATACTATCTTATCCTTTTAAAAAATATATATATTCTATTTTCTACATTTTGCTATTTTCACTTTTTAAAAATATATCCTGGAGATCTTTCCAAGGAGAGCTTTCTTGAAAGCTTTTTTGGAGGTTCTAGTAGGGGAGCACAACCAGTCATATATCCTTGACCAAAGAATGGTCCTCCTCTATTGGGGAAGGTTGTCCTCTTCAACCAAGTGTGCAGCTATGGGAGGGACGTACATAGAGCGGTGAGGGAGGAAGGGGACACCACCAAGCCAGCCAGATCAGCTGAATCAACCCTGGCAATCAATGAGGTGACAGATACCCCAGCCAGATTGCCCTCACATCCAAGGAGAGCTTTCTTATTTTGTCTAGTGGCTTTACTTTCCACTGTGTGTACAATAGTAATTTAACTAGTCCTCTATGGAAGAACACTTGGGTTGTTTCTAATACTTTATTTATCATTGCAAATGAATACTACAGTGAATAACTATATTCACACCTAGTCTCAGATGTGCGCAGACAAGAGTTGCAGAACAAATTCCCAGAAGTAGGCTTGCTAGGTTAAAGGGTAAATGCATTTGTAATTTTGCTTGGTATCTCCAAATTCCCTCCCCATGCAAGTTACATTGCTCTGCCTTCCCATTAGCAATGCATGAAAATGCCTGTTCCCTAAAGCCACATCAACAGACTGTGCTGTTAACTCTGGGGTTTTGCCAAGCTGATAAATGAGAACTGCTATCTCAATGTAGTTTTAATTTTCATTTATCTTACGTGTGAGATTGAACATCTTTTTAAAAATGTAAAAGCCATTTGCATTTCTTTTCTGTGAACTGTTCATGTTCTTTGGCCTTTTCTCCATTGGATTGTTGGTCTTTCCAGTTAATTATTAACTACAAGGGAAGTAAAAAGTTTTAAGGAAATAGAATGAATCATAGTATATTACATGGCTTGATTGTGAATAATTGTTACAGTTTAATAACCATCTAAATGCTAAATATTGATTTAACTAAAATTTTGGATTTAACTCTACTCCTATAGGGAAGGTAGAGGCAAAGTATGTGTGTCCAGAGGGACAGGGCGTGGAGAAGTAAGTCCTCATCCTCCATGAGAGAAAGTCTAATAATGACAAAGAAAAAAGGAAAAAAATAGCAGTAACAAGCATCTTATTTAGAAATATAAAGGTACATATCAGAATAAACTGCTAGGAAGTTTCAGGGTAGTTGCCTCGGTAAAATGAGGTTGGGAGGCATCTAGTCTCATTTGACTTTTTAAACTACACAATGTGATACTGTGAGAAAAAACAGTTTTTTTTTTTTTGAGACAGTCTCACTCTGTCACACAGGGTGGAGTGCTGTGGCATCAGCTTAACTCACAGCAACCTCAAACTCTTGGGCTAGAGTGATCCTTTTGACTGAGTCTCCCAAGTAGCTGGGGCTACTGGTGCCCACCACAATGCCCAACTAGTTTTTCTATTTTTAATAGAGACGGGGTCTTACTCTTGCTTGGGCTGGTCTCAAACTTGTGAACTCAAGCAATCCACCTGCATTGCCTTCCCAGAGTACTAGGATTACAGGCGTGAGCCACCATGCCCAGTTGAGAAAAATAAAATTAATTATATACAATTAAAAATGATGGTATATGGGTGGTGCCCATAGCTGGGTGGGTAGGGCCCTGGCCACATACACCGAGGCTGGCAGGTTCGAACCCAGCCCAGGCCAGCTAAAATGACAATGACAACTGCAACCAAAAAATTGGTTGCACCCGGGCGTTGTGGTGGGTGCCTGTAGTCCCAGCTACTTGGGAGGCTGGGGCAAGAGAATAGCTTAAAGCCCAAGAGAGTTAGAGGTTGCTGTGAGCTGTGGCACCATGGCACACTACCCAGGGTGACAACTTGAGACTCTGCCTAAAAAAACAAAAATAAAAATATGATGTATGCATTAAAATATAAAGCCTCCCTTTTAAAATAGAGGGATATTACAGAATATGATATACAGGAGTGTGTACGCTAATTATTGCAGCAAGAAGGGGTTAAAAGATTTATGAAGACCCAATGTCTTTTTGAAAAGCAAACAAAGTCATGTTGGTAGGAAAGACTCTTCCAAAATCACAGGCCAACTTCTGATTCTTGCCATGATGACCATCTACTTCCCTCTTGCTTTAAACAACTAAAAATTCCAGACCAGGTGTGGTGGTTCAGGCCTGTAACCCCAACACTTTGGGAGGCCCAGGCAGGAGGATTGCTTAAGGCCAGACATCTCAATGAGCATGGGCAACATAGCAAGGTCCTATATCTACAAAAAATTAAGAAAAATTAGCTGAGCGCAATGGCACGCACCTATTGTCCTAGCTACTTGAAAGGCTGAGAGGTAGGAGGATCCCTTAAGCCTAGCAAGAGTAAGACCCCGTCTCTATAGCTGCAGTGAGCTATAATTGGGCCAGTGGACTCCAGCCTTCATGACAGAGTGAGACCATCTCTGGGGGGGAGGGGGAAAACAAACTTGAAAAACTATCTAAAACAATAATGTTCAGATATAGGACAATAGGCCAAACAGGGATTCTTGAGGGAGAGGAAACAAAGAGAGCCCTATGGCTGCACAGCTTACTGTCTGGAGGGAATTCCAGGCTTCTGAATAGGAAAGAGACACCCAACCCAAGACTATTGGTCTCCCTGGATTGAAGAATGGGACCTTGGAGTCTAGGGTGGGGTGAGCTGGCTGGATTTTACAGGAGAGAAGAGAGAATTCTGATGCACAGAGAGAATTCTGATGATCTGCATGCTTAGCATGAGTGTGAGAAAACATGGTAGGGAAAGAACCACAGGAAAGAAGCAGGCAATCTTCTGAGCTCATGCATGGCCAAGAATACTTTGTTTCCCCAAACCAGCCAAGAAAGTTATCACTTTGTGCCAGTTATTAATGTATTGCTATTCAGTTCAAAATTGATTCTTCATTGCTTATTCTGTTAAAATGTAGCTGAGCCCTTTAAATATTTTCCTGCTGCCAGCTAGCCTGATGTTAAGGTTTGTTCATAGAGGGTGCTGGAGAGACTCTGCAGGAGGAAGGAGTTTTTCTTACTGATTCTGATGTGCTCTTTCCACAGGTTTCTGTGGCATAGGTAGCTGCTCAGATGCCACCCAAGAAGGGCTGTTACTTGGGTGCTGTATTTTAGCCCTGGGAATAGTGGCTGCTCTTTGGATCTGCTGTTCCTATATTCTTTTAGAGTTCTATTTCTCTTCTTTTTCTTTTTCCTTTTTTTTTTTTTTTTTGAGACAGCGTATCATTTTGTTGCCCTCAGTAGAGTGCAGTGGTGTCACAACTCATAGCAACCTCAAACTCTTGGGCTTAAGCAATTCTCTTGCCTTAGCCTCTTGCCTTAAGCCTCTCTTGCCTGCTGTTTTTAGAGATGAGGTCTCACTTTGGCTCTGGTTGTTCTTGAACTTGTAAGCTCAGGCAATCCACGTGCCTCAGCCTCCCATAGTGCTAGGATTACAGGTGTGAGCCACTACGCCTGGCCTTAGAGTTCTATTTCTTAATAGCGAGCCCCCTTCTGACTTCAATCCCTTGTTATAGTTAATAATTCTTCACATTAAACTTTCCCTATTCAAATTACCAGGTGGTTTCTGCCTTCTGACTAGGTACCGGCTGATATGATTCATGGGGCATCACAATGGTACTGCCTCAGGGGGGAGACCAATTTAGCCCTAGACCAAAGGCTGTTCTGGTCTTACTATATGGCAAAAAAAAAAAAAAAAAAAAAAAAATTAGCGGGGCATGGTGGTGAGCTCCCATAGTCCTAGCTACTCTTGAGGCTGAGGCAGGAGGATTCCTTGATACCAGGGGTTTTAGGTTAACAGTGAGCTATGATCACATCTCTACACTCCACCCTGAGTAACAAATGGAGAACTTTTTTCTTTCAAAAACAAAAACAGTGGATGGCGCCTGTGGCTCAGAGGAGTAGGGCACTGGCCCCATATACGGGGGTGGTGGGTTCAAACCCAGCCCTGGCCAAAAAAACTGCAAAAAAAAAGGAAAAAAAACCCCCAGTAAAACAGGCTGGGCACCTGTAACTCAATGGTTAGAGTGTTGGCCCTGTGCTGCAGGGCTAGCAGGTTTGAACCTGGCCCAGGCCTACCAAACAAATAAAAACAACAACAACAACAACAACAAAAAAAAAAAACACACACAGAAAAACAGGTCCAGAAATATCACAAAATTAGTAAACAAAGGCTTTATAACAGTTATTATTGAATATATACATATGTTCAAGAAGAAAAAAACACAAGCATGATATGGGGAGATATGAAAGATATAAAATAAAACTACAGGTTCAGCACATGTAGTACAGTGGTTACGGGCCAGCCACATACACCGAGGCTGGAGGGTTCAAACTCGGCCTGGGCCAGCTAAACAATGACAATTGCAACAAAAATAGCCAGGCATTGTGGCAGGAGCCTGTTGTCTCACCTACTTGGGAGGCTGAAGCAAGAGAATTGCTTAAGCCCAGAAGTTTGAGGTTGCTGTGAGCTGTGACACCACGGCATTCTACCAAGGGTGACATAGTGAGACTCTGTCTCAAAAAAAAAAAAAAAAATAAATAAATAAATAAAATAAAATAAAATTACAATCAAGCTTCTAGAGATAAAATTACAATATCTGAGATAAAAAATATACTGGATAGAATTAAAATCAGACTACACACTGTAGAAAAAAATTGGCAAAATTGAAGACTCAGCAATAGAAACTATCCAAAATGAAACACATACAGGAAAAAAGACTTTGAAAAAACCCAAAGCTGATCATGATGATGTGTGCCTATATTCCTAGCTAATAAAGAGGCTGAGTGTGAGGATTGTTTGAGCTCAGGAGTTCAAATCTAGCCTGGAGGAAAATAGGAGACCTTATCTATTAAAAACAAAACTAAAGAAGAAATATATACATATGCCTGTGTATTTGTATAAATGCACACACTATATATATATATATATATATCTCCCAGAAAACAAAATCCAGAAAATCAAAGCACTGTGGAATAATATCAAGCATCCTGGATACCTCTTTGGAGATCCAGAAATGTGGGCCTGACAGAACCCATTTCTGTTTGGAGGGGTGTTAGAAAAATGTCTGAAGAAATAATCCCTAAATCTGATGAATATCATAAATTTGGATATCCAAGAAGCTCAGTAAATTCTCAGCTGAAGAAATACAGAGAAGATTACATGAAGGAACATAACAATCTGTGTTAATCACTGCTAAACACTAATGATAAAGACAGATCAGCCAGAGGAAAAAAAACACATTATGTAAAGAGGAAAAAAATAGGAGATTTCTTGTCGAAACAATGCAAGCCTGAAGACAGTGGAGCAATGTCGTCAAAGTAGGAAAAGATAAAAACTGTCAACCTAGAATTTAGTGGAGCTATCTTTCACACATGAAGATGGAATAAAGAGGCATTCAGACATTGAAAAGCTGAGAGAATTCATCACCGGCAGACCTGCACTGTAAGAAATGTTTTTAAAAGTCCTTCAAGCAGGAGAAAAATGACACCAGATGGAAATCTCCATCTACACAAAGGAATAAAAAGCGCCGGAAATGGTAAAAATGTGGGTAAATGTAAAAGATTTTTTATTTTAAAAAGATTTTTAAAAGATAGTTGAGGGTTTAAAGCAAAACTAATAGTGTATTGTGAGGTTTATGGGATATGTAGAAATAAAATGCTTGACAACAGCAGCGCAGAGGCTGCGCGTGGGGATGGGGTTTACTCTGGGGGCTGACATGTGAGTTAAAGGTTCACAAGAAAAAACATTTACGGATAGTTTAATAAGCCAATAAGGGAAATAAAGGAAAGGAGATGCCAGGAGGTTCCCGGGCATGCCGACTGCCCCCTCTGCGGTCAGAGTTGTCCTGAGCTTCCCCCGCAGCAGAGTCCCCCAACCTCCGGAGGTGTTGGGCGGAGTAAGTGTGTTGGAAAGGAGCTTCCTCTCCTGCCACCTTCAGGCAGTAAATGCAGCCTATTTTTAACTCAGGCCTCTGCTTAAGTGCTTTCTGCTAAAAGAAAAGTGGCCCGGGCTTCTCTGCCTTCTCCAGCCCTGACAGCTCAGGGGCTGTTCAGATGCCCCCAACGTGCCCCCGACGTGCCCCCCACGACCCAGCCACCTGTCCCAGGAGAGAAGGCGCACTCAGCTGGGTGCTCCCTGCAAGCGACTGGGAAAGGAAGTTCATGCAGGGTGCACAGAGTCTCCAGTCGGGTGGTGCCGCAGAGAGGGCAGCCTGGACAGGTCGGTGGCAGACTCTTGCCCAAGGAGGGTGTGCAGCCATAAAGGCACACTGTGTGAGAAGGTGTGCCCTGCGTGAGTGTGGATGTCGTGGGACTGTTTACGTCGTGAAACTCACACGGCAGCTTCTGTCCCTTGATTGAGCTGTAGGCTTTGCTTGTCTCCCACACTGGCCACATCCCCAGCACTCACACCCTGGCTGGCAGACTGCCAGTCACTCCACAAGCTGTTCATCTCTCCCAAGTCTTCCTGACAACCCTGGCCCTGCCCCTAGGTCCAGCCAGATGGCCGCCTTATCCCCACAGTGTGTGATTAGCCTTCAGGGAGCGAGATGTGCTCTTGAGGGCTGTTTAGGAGGCCTGTTTAGGTGTCCACTGAGAATACCTTATTTTCAAGTCCTGAAGGGTACCTAAGTGACAGACCTCAGGGCACAGAGGGTGTCAGGGTCTCAGGGTCACCCTCTGTGCCCTGGATGCTTAATGGCTGAGAGAGGCCAGGCCTGGGTGTGTGCCTGAAGTAGGCAGTGGGCAGTGCTGATGCCCAGGCCGGCACCTGTGGGCTCAGCACTGCATGGAGCAGGGCAGCCCCTGAGTGTCCCTCCTCCAGTCTCTCCCTCAAGGCTCAAAGTCTGGCATTGGAGTGTGTGTGCGTGCACATTTACACATGCAAGCACGTCTGTGGTGTAGGAAGAGGGGCCTCTCTGGCCTCTGGCTTAGTTCTTGTTCTTCTCAGCCACCCCCCACCCCCCAACTGTTTTTCCCTTCACTAGCTGGAGGCAGGGATGGAAGGAGGGTCCCAAGGTCCTGAAAGGAATAGTGGAGTGTATTCTATCTTTTTTTTTTTTCTTTTTTTGAAACAGAGGCCTTTAGGACTTTTTTTTAGGTATCCACTGAGAGAGTCCACTAACAGAGTATCACTATGTTGTCCTCGATAGAGTGCTGTGGCATCACAGCTCACAGCAACCTCAAATTCTTGTGCTTAAGCAATTCTCTTGCCTCAGCCTCCCAAGTAGCTGGGACTACAGGTGCCTGCCACAACACCTGTTTTTTTTTTTGTTGCAGTTGTCATTGTTTGGTAGGCCCAGGGCTAGGTTTGAACCGGCCAGCTCCAGTATGTGGCCGGTGCTATAACCACTGAGCTAAAGGCCCTGAGCCAGTGGATTGTATTCTTTGTCTGACATGTGGGCTCATGTCTCTGTGCAGACATCTGTTATAAGCAAGAAGCCCCTGTCAGTCTTGGGTTTGTGTGTTTGGGTATATCCTTGGGGCCTTAGGGGCTGTTTTTGTGTACTGTATGGCTGTTGACGTGACTTGTAGGTTTCTAGAGGCTGTGACGTGGCGCTGCTCTCCCCTTCACCCTTTGGACTGTCCCCGGACTCTAGACTTTACCCCGCTGGCTTACTGGAACTGTCAGCAAGTCTATGTTGGGGAATTGTGTCACCTGTTGCATGACAGCCTCAATTAATTATGTCATCCCATGTGAGCCTGGGTGCTAGTGTAGCTCAGAGAACCTGGGGTCCCTGCCCTATGTTCAGGCTCTCTTCCATAGGTGCCTTGGATGGCAGGGCATTAGTGTGTCCATGCTGGGAAAGACATGAGTGAGGGCTTGGAATAGCTTGAAGACATATACATGGATGTGTGTACAAGTGACAATGACTGTGGCAGTGCTCCTGCCACGTGCCTGGGGGTGGCAGTGACCTGTGCTCTGCAGCCTTCCTATAGTGCCTTGCTGGTCTCTCTAGCCCTGAGGGAGGCTATATAAAGAGCCCCCTTTCTGAGGCCTTTCTGGGCTACCATCTTGACCCCTCTCCAAGCAGTGAGTCTGCCTAAGTGTGTGGGTTTGCACAGTGTGTGCAGTTGTATATCAGTGTGAGTGTGAAGCCCCAGTGTCCTCCAGCCAATGGCAGCCTCTCAGGGGCAGGTTAGAGAACCCCTGGACAGTTTAGCCCAACTCTCCCAGGTTCTTGGGCTTGGTGACAGCTCTATGAGTACCTGGGGCCAGACACTGTGGTGAATAGATACCAAGAGTTTGGTGCTGATCCTTTGGGGAAGATGCTGGATTTGCCCCTCATATGACCAATCCATAGACTTGCAGGAGGCTATGACTCCCAGGGTCAGATGGCAGCAGGCCTGAAGCTGCCGCCTTGCCCCAGGCTATCCCTGTGTCAGCATCGGACCTCCACAGCCCATCATCTAGGCTGCAGCTGCCCAGCCTGTGTCCCTCCCATCTCCCATATGTGTCTTCAGTGTCCCCCTCAGCCCAGTCTTTGTCCCCTGGTCCCAGCTTGTGACCTCCTTCCAAGCATGGCCTCTTCTAGCCATGTCACCAACACATCCAGCTCACATCCCTGTTACTCTGTCCCAACTCATACACCCCCAGCCTAGTCCATGCCCCCTGGTTTTCCAACTGGACAGAACAAGAAGATTGAGGGAGAATGTGTGAGATTTGGAGGCTGAGTAGCTTTGGGCTGGACAAGTATGGACTGGGCCACGTCCACTCCCAACCTCATAGCACCTAGAACTGGGGGGAAGGGAAGAAGAGAGAAGAGATAAGAGAAATTCTGGGCTGGAGAGTAGGCTGGGTCTGCCCTGTCCCACAGAGCAGCCCCTGCTCCCCTTGATGGCTGGCACCACCCTGGGCACTTCCCCACAACAGTCCTGCCCGGCTCTACGCCCTGCTGTGCTAGGCCACCTGGTGGCTGTCAACAGACTTGCAAGCCCCCTGAGGCAGCCCATGGGGCAACAGGCTCAGACTCCACTGGGACTGCAAACAGCCTGCTCCCTGCCCCTATAGAGGCATGGAGTGTCCTCTTGCCCAGAGGGAAGGGCATGGCCTGCTGGGGACATCACTCCCCAAGCCAACATCTGTGTCCAATTATTTGCTGTTGGGGAAGACAGGAGGAGCGGATGTCTGAGGGATGCTCTGCCTGTGAGAACCTCTGGGGACTCGAGCATGTGCTGACATGACCCCGTTGGATGCCATCCTGAGATGGTTGTGCCAGTCTGGCGCTGGCACAGCTCACTGACTTGAACTTCCCTTGCCGCAGGGCCCTGTGCTTTGGGGTGGGAACAGTGGGGCAGGCAGAATGTCCAAGCCCTAGGGCACCCTTGGCAGCTGCCAGCACATTCTGAGGGCATGCAGGTGCTGGGGTGGGGTAGCAGGAAGGAGGGAGCTCAGCCTGGTCTCCCCTTTGCCAGCTGTAGCCCTATTGCCCAATACCCCTCCCCCAATACTCATCAGTCCACATCTGAAGCTGCTCTGCTTTGACCCATCTATTGGCAGGTGTCTTCTCCCTGCCTCCCTCCAGCCCCGTCCTTAGGCCCTACCACTGGTGTCACCTCACCACTGCCTTGGCCAGGACACCCTAGGTTCTGTAGACCTTGGTGTCACAGGCAGAGGCCCTGTGCTAGGCAGGCTCAGGGTCATTGTTGTCTGTCCTTCTTAGTGTTGGGAACTGAAGCCTGTTTGAGGAGAAGATCTCAGAAGTACTCATAGCTTCTTGAAGCCTCAGGGTAGGGGAAAGAGATCCTTGAATTGAGTGACATCTCCTTCCTAGTCTCTGCTGTGGTGGTTTGAGAACTTTCAAATACCCACTTTCAATTCCTGGGAAGGGGCAGTTCTTCCCTTCTGGGGCATCAAAGTATAGGAGAAGGAAAGACATGGGCTCAGGAGCCTGAGTTCCAGTACCGGCTCTACCACAGACATCAGAGTGACTGGGCAAGTGACCCACTGCCTCTGAGATTCAGTTTTTCCATCTGAAAAATAAAGGTTTGAATGGGCTCACCCAGTTCGATGTTTGGGCCTTTGGTACCTTTCTCAAGAAGCTCTAAGTAGCATGGGTGGGGGGCATCAGGGAGATAGTTGGGGTTTGTGGGAAAGGGTTCTAGGAGGTGGTACCACTTCCAGCGGTTAGGACTTGGTTACAGTCAGACCTAGTATTTGATTCTCCATTTTCTTTCAGAGATGGGTCTGCCTGTGCTGCCCAGGCTGAATGCAGTGGCTATTACAGGTACAATGATAGTGCATTAGAGCCTCGGACTCCTGGGCTCAAGTGACCCTATTGTCTCCACCTCCTGAGTAGCTGAGACTATAGGTGTGTACCACTGAACCCACTCAGACCCACTTTGAATGCCAGCCCTCACACTTAGCAGGCTGTGTGACCCTAGTAAAGGGACAGAGTCTCTTAGGCCCTCATCTGTGTTCTTGGAATAGTGAGGCTTTAAAAAGGCACAGTACTCAGTCTTGGCACCCGTAGCACAGTGGTTACAGTACCAGTGGCGGGTTTGAACCTAGCCTGGGCCAGCTAAACGACAATGACAACTGCAACAACAACAAAAATAGCCAGTGGTGGGCGCCTGTAGTCCCAGCAACTTGGGAGGCTGAGGTAAGAGAATTCTCTTAAGCCCAAGAGTTTGCTGTGAGCTGTGATGCTACGGCACTCTACCGGGGGTGACATAGTGAAACTTTCTCTGAAAAAAAAAAAAAAAAAAAAAGGCACTGTACTCAGTACATAGTAAGGGCTCAATAAATGAAAGTGGCTTGTTCTAGTTTCTGTCCTCAAATGCCTGGTTGTTTCATGGTGGTTTTTTTTTTTATTTTATTTTTATTTTTTTATTGTTGGGGATTCATTGAGGGTACAATAAGCCAGGTTACACTGATTGCATTTTTTAGGTGAAGTCCCCCTTGCAATCATGTCTTGCCCCCAGAAGGTGTGGCACACACCAAGGCCCCACCAGGTTTGTTTGTTTTGAGACAGAGTCTCACTCTGTCACCCTGGGTAGACAGGGTAGAGTGTCATAGCATCACAGCTCACAGCAACCTCACTCGTGGGCTCAAGTGTATGACCACTTCCAAGTAGTCGGGACTACAAGCACCTGCCACAATGCCCAGCTATTTATAGTAGAGAAGGAATCTTGCTTTTGCTCCGACTGGTCTCAACCTCCTGAGCTAAAGCAATCTACCCCCCTCAGCTTCCCACAATGCTGGGATTATAGGCATGAGCCACTGCATCTGGCTTGTTTCACAGTCTTACTGTTCCTGGATTTTTAGTCCACAAGGCTTTCCCCATCCCAGCTGGCTAGGCTTTATCCTGCCTAGACTTGGAACTGAAGGAGCCTGTGGCTTAATCCTACTGCTATGACTCCCTAGTTAGACAAATCCTCACTCCTCAGACTTTAGAGACTTTAAGACTCTCCCCAGTGGATGCCAGTCATGGTGGCTCACACCTATAATCCCAGCACTCAGAGAAGCTGAGGCAGGTAGATTGCCTAAACTCAGGAGTTCGAGACCAGCCTCAGGAAGAGTGAAACCCCATCTCTACTAAAAATAGAAAAAACTAAGGCCAGGCACAGTGACTCACACCTGTAGGCCTAGCACTCTTGGAGGCTGAAGCAGGTGGATTGCCTGAGCTCATTGCCTCTAGCTCAGGAGACCAGCCTGAGCTAGATCAAGACTTCCATCTCTAAAAATGGCCAGGCATTGTAGAGTTTGAGGTTGCTGTGAGCTACGATGCTACAGCACTCTATTGAGGGAGACAAAGTGAGATTCTGTTGGCCAGGTGTGGTTGCTGTGCCTATAATCCCAGCCAGAGCAAGAGCAAGATCCCGTCTCTAAAAATAGCTGGGTGTTTTGTGGGTGCCTGTAGTCCCAGCTACTTGGAAGGCTGAGGCAAGAGAATTGCTTGTGCCCAGGAGTTTGAGGTTGCTGTGAGCTGTGATGCCACAGCATTTTACCAGGGTAAGAAAGTGAGACTCTGTCTAAAAAAAAAAAAAGACTCACCCCCAGTGAGGCCCCAGCTGTGTGTACCTCCTCCTTCCTGAATCATCTTCCTTGTGTCCCCAGGAAAGTGTGAGCTTTTCCTTGGTGTTCCCATAGCCGCCTGGCATTTATCCATGAAGATGCTGCTTATATTGCCAAGTGTGTATGTTACTGATTTCTGCTCACATACCAACACATACTAAGTTATGAGCTTATCCGCTTGTAAAGGCTGTGTCTTGTGTCCCCAACACTCAGCTGGTGCTCAATAAATGTCGACTGAATACATGGATAGTTGGATGGATGAACATCCCTTCCAGTCTACTTCTTAGCAGGGAATCTCAGGCTGGTCCTCTGGCTGCCTGGTTCTTTCCCTACCCACCTTTCCACCCCACACTATTTGTTCCACTACTGGAAAACCCATCCACTCTTCAGAGTCCCACTGAGATTCCATTTTCCCCCCTTTTTTTTTGAGGCAGGGTCTCAATCAGTCGCCCTGGTAGAGTGCCAGGTATCACAGCTCACAGAAACCTCAAACTCTTGGGCTCAAGTAATCCTCTTGCCTCAGCCTCACCAATAACTAGGACGACAGGCCCCACCACCATGCCCAGCTAGTTTTGTTTTCTGTTGAGATGGGGTCTTGCTCTTGCTCAGGCTGCTCTCCAACTCCTGAGCTCAGGCAATCCACCCATCTCAGCCCCCAGAGTGCTGGATTACAGGAGTGAGCCACTGTGTCCAGCCCATTTCCCATGTTTTATGGGTACAAAGGGGGAGAAAACAGCCCCTGGTGCTGAGGACTCGCTCTCACAAAACAGCTGGCAAGAGCCCCAGGGGCACACAGGAGGGGCACTCACCCAGGATCCAGCCTGTTCACACAGTGATGACTAGAAACCTGGGCAGGATGGAGCCCCAAGGATGTGAGCTTGGTAATAAGAAGCCACTCTCCCTGGGCCAGGGCACATAGTGGCAACCTGTACATTCTTGACCTTACCTAGCCTGGGCTCTAGAAGTACCCTTTGCTTTACCTATTCTCCCAGCATCTGCCTTCTGTCTCTTTGCCCTCCTGACCAGTGCAGGGTGCTGTGGTTATGAGCAGCCTCAGTCCCAGTGAACTGAACTCTCAGCCCTTTGGGCACAATGTTTTAAAATGAATGAAATTACAAAGGGTTCTACAGGAAACTAATTATATTGAAGCAGTTATCAAAACATTTACATTTTTTGGTATAGTGATACATATGCTTCTTTATTAACACATTAAAAATAAGAAAAATCTAACAATATGATCATTTCAAAGTTCTGATGAGCATAAATGATACTTTAAGATATCTTTCAACAACAATAATGAAGTCTGAAAACATCTGTGATTTCTGTTGGTTACAAAGTCACAGGTATTTTGAATACTGTTATGGCTTGCTGCCCAAGTACATAAGAGAGTGTTAAATTTCAGTTATAGGTGACTGTTGAGATGTAACTTTTCTCCTATCTAGATTCACAAACCCCCTGAAATTCAGACCCCCCCAGTCAAGAACCTCTGAAAACAGACTGGAATGGGAAGGAGAAAACCATCACCAACTGAGCCTTTCACTCCCTGTGTCATTTAACACTTACGTCAACTCTGAGTGAGGTATTGTTCAACCTAATTTTTCTTTTTTTTTTTTTGCAGTTTTTGGTTGGAGCTGGGCTTGAACCCACCACCTCCGACATATGGGGCCAGTGCCCCACTCCTTTGAGCCACAGGCACCGCCTCAACCTAATTTTTCTGATGGGATGCCTAAAGTTCAGATAGGTTAAACAATTTGTTCAGAGTCAACCAGCTTGGAAGTCCCTGTTGGTCTCTCCGCACAGAGCTGCCTCTCATACAGGAGACAAGCCACAGAGGAGTATTCAATTGACTCTTGAGCCCTAGCACCCCTCTTTCACTCAGACCCCTGTGACCTATTTGGCTTAACCAATGTAAAAGAAGGGTGATGACCCCTTGAAATCACACACACTCTTATTTTTATCTCCAGTTTATTTTTTTTAGACTAAGAGCAGAGTATGAAAGTCACAGCCAAAGCACTTGAAAAAGGCCCAGGAGGATGGGTGGGGACTACATAGGGTGAGCAGGGTAAGGTCCTGGGAGATGGTTCCCGGCTCAGGGCTGGAAGGGAGGGGGCATTGTTGTCTCATGGTCTCCAAAAGTGTCTGTGCGTTGCATAGGTCCTGTCTTCACAGAAGACAAAAGAGGGGCCAGGGGGTCCCCCAGGTGTAGGGGGCCTAGCCTGGTGGGGAAGGGGTCTGAAGCTGGAAGGAGAAGTTGAGAAAGGACAGGGGGGTTAAGGAGGGAGAGGGATCTGTCCGTCTGTACATTATATATAGAGATATAGAGTCTGTACATGCCTTCCTGGCACCCCAATGCCCACCTCTTGCCATCCTTGTTCATGTCCGCATCCCAGGGGTGTCTACTTGTAAACTTGGATTAGACCCAAACCACAATCCTGGAAGTGGGAGTGAGGGAGGAGGACATGCTTATTGCTGTAAACAGAGGAAGGGGGCAGCAGATGGTGCTACCCTCTAGCCCATGTAGTCCTCTCCCCATGTTCTGCCCCTGGAGGAGAGCAACAGGGGTGTCTCCCCTGTTTTGATTTGCTCTCTCTGGAGGCATTGTCTCTCTGGGGGAACAAAGAGGGAGGGCACCAGGAGTCAGGGAAAGGTACCTGAGGGCAGGGAGTCCTGAACACTGCCCTGTATGGCCCCCAAGTTTGGTACCAAACACTACCAGAGCCACAAGGCCACCTGGGGCCCATGGCTGTCCTTGCGCTTGGTTCCACTACAGTGCCCTCCCTACCTGGGTGGGGGGACAGAGGGAGCGGGTACAGATGTAGTACGATACAGACCCCCACTTCCAGCCGTGGCAGTAGGGGTCTCGGCCCCACTGTTAGGCTTCCCATAAGAGGCCAAAGGCTCCCTGCTTTTTCCCAGCCCCATCCCATCTCTCTCTGCCAACCGAAAGGCAGAACTAGGAGGTCAGGAGCGTCATGAGGAAGAAGGCAATGCCCACGGCCAGGGGCAGGTGTTCTCGTTTGGGGCTCGTCCCGCTGATGCTCTTCTCAAGCTTGGGCACCTGGGGGTTCTCGCCCTCAAAGTCTTCTGTGAAGAAATGGACAGACAGGCTGGTGAGGGCTGGGCTGCGCTCCAGGCGCGAGCACGCGATGGCGGGGGCGGCGGCGGCGGCGGCGGCAGCAGCAGCAGCAGCAACAGCGGGGTCGGACAGGGACCACCCGCGGGGGCGGGCGAGGTCGCGCCGGGGCGGCATGCGCGCGCAGGCACGGGGCTGCGGGGCCAGCGGCGGCCACCAGAGGGCGCCGCAGACTCACCCAACACGTTGATCTTCACGTGGGGGCCCATGGTGAGCTGGGGGAGGGTGGGGACCGGCTGCTCCCCGGAATGCGGTGCTGTGGGGCGGGGCGGGCGGGGAGAGAGGAGGGGAGAGTCAGGGCTGGGGCCCTCCCCCCACGGCTGGAGCAGGCCCCGCGCCGGGGTCCCCCGCCCCCGCCCCGGAAAGCAGGGCGCCCAAAGCAGGGGAGCCGAGGCCAGGCGGCGCGGCGCGCTACTCACTGGAGGCGCAGCACACTAACACCTTCATCCGCAGACACTGCCGGTGAGGTCCGTGTGCGGGTGCGGCTGCGGGGAGACGGGCCTGAGTCACTCCGCCGCTTGTGCCCTGAGCTCTCTGAACCGCGCCCTGGGGCGGTCCCCTCTGGATGCTGCTTACTGCGCTTCCACCTCCAGCCCTACCAGCTCTTTGGTCCCACCCTCGAGAAACTCTGATCCCTGAAGTCCCGATCCCGAAATGTTCCTCCCAGGAACAGCGACCCTGCGGTCTAGACCTGGGCCGAACCCCTCTCCCAGCCTCACGGCCCGGTCGGAGCTGAAACCAGGAGTCCCCGGCCCCGCACCTGGCCCCAGGCACCCGCGCCAGCCTCCCGGCCACTTACAGATGTAGTAGTACTCGTGGCCGGCATGGAACTCGTAGCCCAGCGAAAAGGCGCTGTAGCGCTGGAACTTCTCCGAGAACTTGATGGGGCTGTGCGGGGAGTGCGGCCGGTTGCACTCCCAGCGCTTGAAGCCCCCGCTGGCATTGCAGGTGCGGTAGCCCCCGCGGCTGACCATGTACAGCACGTATTGCTCCGCGCCGGGGCCCACCCCGGAGCCGTTGTAGTGCGGGCAGTAAATGTCCAGATAGTCGTTCACGTTCACCTGCACGGTGTAGCCCTCTCGCCGCAGGCTGTGGGGAAAAGGAAGCGGGTCAGGGAGAAGAAACCCCAGAGCCAACCCGCTTTTCAACTCACGGCGCCGCAGACATTCCCCAGTGGCTCCCTTGTCTCTGCCCCTGGGGCCCTACGCCTCGCTCCCCTTCTATCTTCCAGTGCCCTCGCCTTTGGTGTCCGCCTTTCTCCCGGTGGCCACCAGAGGGCACCAAAGGCGCAGGGAAGCCGGGACCGCCGCCACAGAGGGGGCGAGAGGGCGGGGCGGAGGAAGACAGGAACGTACGCTTCGGTTGTCAAGGAAACGGCGCAGGGCCCAGCGACTCCTAGACCCAGGCCCGGATTTCCTCTGTCTACTCCCGGGAATTCGGTAGCAGGTATTTGGTACCAGGTATTCGAATTCCTGGTAGGAATTCGGAGGAGAGAGAGAGGGACGCAAGCGCAGGGTGAAATGGGAGAGCCCCCTCCCAGCATGCTCCCTGCTGCTGCCAGTCCACCCCAGGCCAGCCTGATGGGCTCTGCCTTCACACACACATGCATAACGGCCTCATGCATAGACACGCGCGAGTTCTATGGAGCGCACGCAGATGTGCCCACCGCCCACTTACTGGTGGTGTACGCACAGCTCATGCCAGTCTGGTTGACCCCAGCAATCCCAGGCTCTTTTCCTTGCTCTCCCACACTGGTATCCCTGACTCACACCCATTTCCACAAACAGTAATTAGGTCCATTGAGGAAACCAGTTGAGCTTAGAGACCTCTGCCAGGGGTGAGGCCCTGAGAGTCCCTCCCCACCTTATCCTACTTCCATGTGTTGCCCGCTACACAAGCACCTCCCTTCTAAGCCCGGCAGTGAGGCAGACAGAGGACAGCTGGTGTTTGGGCACCCCGGTAAGAATGAGCACAGCCTTCTTGAGTCATGAGGAATGCCACTAGCCCCACTCAGTTCCCATGGGAGGAATGGGTCACTCAGGCCCCTCCCTGGCCCCAGTATTCAGGTGGGCAGAACCCTTGGCCTGGGGCACTGGGAGCAGGAAAACGGGTTAGACCAGGCCTGACTCCCAGCTGCCACCGAGGCTTGCCTGTCCATCCCCAACCCTATTCCCTCAGGCTTTGGGGAGGGGGCTGCCAATGGTGAGGACTGGAGCAGCTGCAGAATCACACTGGGCTTCTGTCCTTGAGCCTCACCCATGTGTCGAGTCCCTCTCTGAAGGAGCCTTCCTTGATGCAGCACCCAGTTCTCCCTACAACACGCCCCATTCCAGAAGGGAGTAAGCCACCTCCTGATGTATTCTTATAGGTAATTCACTTTTCTTAACAGGGCAAGACTAGCTTTATAGACAGGTTACTGAGTGACCACAAATGAAGAGAAGCCACCTTTTACCTATCCCTGTACTGGGGGGCAGGAACAACCCCTGAAATGACCACAAAGCAGGGCATGTTAATGGGGTGGCACCAGTTGATGCACAGGGGTCAATGGTACAGAAGGGCTGGGTGCCTGGAATCCCCAGCCGCAATTCCTGGGAGACCCGACCTGTCTGCTTGGCTTGGGCTCTTTAATTGAATCTGTCATCCTCCCTCGCCCTGCCAGGGAGGAGAGTTGCTGAGGCCCCAGGGAAACTCTGAAGCTAACCCCGCCTCCAGGGCCACACCCCCCAGGAGGATAGGGGACTGGGATCTGGGGACTGGGTTGTGCCTTGACTCTTCCCAGTTCTCTGTTCTTACCCTACTTCATCCCTTACTAGCCTCCCATTTCTTTTGCACAAAGGCAAATGTCGAAACACCCCATAGGGGAGTGCCCCTCACCCCGTTATTTTGGTCTTTCCCGACTCTCACCAACCCTCAATCTCATCTCGATACCTCTTTTTCACTCCTCAGAGCCTCGCCAGCCGCACTCCGCCCTGAGTATCCGCGTAGGGGGTGGAGGGAGAGCAGGGAAGGAGTAAATCCCCCACCCCGGCAAGTAAACAGGGTGTCTGACAAGACCAGGGTGTAGGGAAAGGATCCCAAGGCCTCCTGAATTTGTTAAATTCCTGGCCCAGGCCTTGGTCACCCGGATGCAGAGTTAAGAGAGAGGAGGAAGACACCGGACCCAGACTCTTCCCTCTAGCGCGCGCCCCCGAGGCTGCGCGCCGCTCGCTCTAGCCGGCGAGGCCGCACCACGTGCGCGTGGCGTGGGGTCCGCGCTCCCGGGACTCCGGGACTGGTGGCGGCGGGAACGTTCGCGGGGCAGCGCGTGCACGCCAACACCCCCGCGCCCCCCAGAAGCCCTCGGCCAGGGTGCGCGCTTGTCCGGGTCTTGCCACCCCGGGTCGGGTCCGGGCTTTCCAGAGCAGCGTCGGATGGAAGAGAAGCAGCGCGCCCGACACCCCAGCCCCTCCTCCTTGCGACAGCCGCGGCGACGGAGGCGAAGGTTTATTGATCTGCAGCGGCGGAGAGGAGCGAGAGACCCGCCGAAAGCGAGACGCAGAGACGAGCAAGGGGGGATTAACAGAGACCAGATTCACTGGAGGGAAAGGAGGGAAGACGACGCGAAAGGGCAAGCCAGAGAGCTAGAGGGAGGGAAAAGGACCGGGACGGAAGACACTCGGAGGGGCAGAGGCCAGAGAGGCCCACCGACAGCTGAGACAGACGCAAAGCAGAGAATCAGGGACGCAGAAGGGTGCGGGGCACGGCTCGGTGACTGGAAAGACCATCAGGAACGTAGTAGAGCCTCAGTAAATACGTGTGCAGTGAATGTATGAATGAAAGAGGTCAGCAACAACATTTCAGAGAGAGCCAGGCAGAGGGACAGCTACAGAAAGATGTTACTGGGGCTTCTTGAGACAGGCGAGAATACCAACAAACACCCTTGCTCAGTTCGCAAAGAAATGAAGCACAGGCGGGGGGGGTCATATATTTGGAGCCCCCAAATTAAATTCCCGGCTTAGGGGACTCCTTGACCTCACACTCTCAGCCATCCCTCCAGTGTAGTCCTTCCATCCCTTTTCTGGGCCAGGCTGGGAACAGGTCTAGCCTATTCCACAGGACTAAATAAAGGGACTAAGTCGGGGTCAGAAGGCTAGGTCGCCGTGGTTATGCAGGGACATGCCCCCAGGTCTGTCAAAGGAGACTTCTGCACGTGTCTCACCAGCACCTTCCCACGTGACCCGAGAGGCGGGGTCGTAAGAAAGACCCTCTCCACGTGACCCCAAGGGGCAAGGACCCTCCACTCGTGACGGGAGGTGGGAGCCAGGAGCTCAGCTCACGTGACCGAGGGGGAGGGGGCGCGGGCGCCTGTGGCTCGGCCCGGCCCCGCCCCCAGCTCCCCGGCCCTTCCACTCTCGGCTCCGGAGCACGTCGCTCTCACGATTTATGGGGCCGCGGCTGCCGCAGTGAGGGAGCCGGGGAGCCCGGGCGCAGCGGCAACAAAGGCCCGGGAAGCGAGGCGGGGGCGGCGGCAGCCTCCTGGCTCGGCGTGCGCCCCCTCCTACCTCTGTCGGACCAAGCCCGCACAGGAGTAGAGGACAGAAAGGAGGCTCCCAGAACCTGGGCTCCCCCACCCCCTCCCGGAGATTTCACCTGCGCCCAGGTGTATGCGGGGGAGGGGAACCTGATCAACAGCCACCTCCCAAGGCTATTCCCGCGTCCTCCCGCCCCCATCCCTGGCTCTGGCGTTCCCTAAGAATACTGAGGTGCCCCAAGGGGCCCCTCACCTGCGAGCTTTCTACTCCCCGCCGGACTCTAGCAGGGCGCGGGGGAGGCGGATGAGCTAAATAGAGCAGGGGAGTCAACCCCCAGCGCCCCCCGAACTTATTGGAGTCCCGCTCCGGGTGGGAGGGGCTACATCCCCACCCCCGAGGTTTCCATGGGAAGCGGGAGGGGGGCGTCGTTGGCTCATCCCCACCCCCAGTCTGACACTCCGGGCGCGAGGAGGGAGAGGGGGGAGGCGCAGAGCCCCAAACAACAAAGAGCGGAACGGCGAGCGGCGGCCCCTCCCCCGGGAGGTTGGGGTCTAGGCCGCCGGCCCTCCTGGTCCCCTCCCCTTGAGTCTCGTCGTTTGCTCCCTAGTGGTCCCCGGGGTGAGGAGCCAGAGGCAGTGCTACCTCTACCATCCGAGCAGGTGTGACAGTGACCCCCGCGTCCCCAGGGATGCCCCCTACCAACACACGAACACACGCAGAGGTGGCCGCGGTGATGCACACGGCGGCCCGGTGGGGAGGAGAAAGCAAGGGCAGCAAGGACTGAGCAAAATGAGGACCCGGCCCCGCAGCCAGCACCCCGGGAAACCACAGGGCCGCCCTGACACCCACCCAGACCGCGGCGGCGCCGACAACCACCCTAGCCCAGACGCTGCCAGCCACGCGGACACCGACCGCAGCCCCCTCCCCGACCTGCCACCCACTCCCACCCCCAGACGATCGCCGACGCAGACACACAAATCACACTCAGACACACACGCACACTGACAGCCGCGCACGCCTGCTCACACTTGGAGCCATAAGCCATCCCCAGCCCGGGCGTGTGTGTGCGTGTGTGACACGCCGATATCTCCCTGCCTTCTTCCCTTTCCCCGGTACCCCACATTCCCATCGTAGCCATCAACACTCCCAACGCCCCACAACTCGGCGACCCAGCCGGGCTCACCCCAGCCGGGTTGTGCACACAGCCAGGACTACCTCTTTGCCTGCGTTCTGGGGAGGTGCTTGTTCGGACTCCCCGCCTCTGCTCTAGACCCCACTTTCTAGATCAGGAGTCGTAGACAGAACCCCCAGAAACGCTCATGGCCGAAAACAGGTCATCCCTGGGTCCCCAAATGCGGCGGCCTATCCCTCAGCACACTGGTACCCCCAACCCCAACACGGCTAAAGGGAGTGACGCTGGGGGAACTATAGGACAGGGGCACTCTGTTCCAGCGGCGGGTGTGAAGAGCAGCCAAGATGGGGTGGGGGCCCTCAGCAGCCCTCTCCGCACGGCCTGAGCACTCCTTACTACACCTCCACAGCGTCTCTCACACACCCGGAGTTTCACGCCGCCCACAGAGTGCGTCCCCTTCTTCCTGGGCTGCCAGCCCCTGGCTCTGGTCCCCCAGAACTCCCACCAAGGCTCTCCCAGGACTCCACCGACTCCCCTCGCCGACACAGGACCCACGGACTCCCAGGGTCCCCGACTCACTGCTGGTTGGAGCTGTTCCAGTATACCGCATGTCGGTTTCCCAGCGCCCCCCCAGGCCCTTGGGCCAGCAGCGGCAGCAGCGGCACGGGCACGAGCAGCAGCAACAGCAGCAGCGGAGCCGCCGCCATCCCCGGAGCCGCCGCCGCCGCCGCCCCCCGACTGAGCCCCGCGCTCCCGGCTTCTTGGCTTCCCAGCTCCCGGCTGCCGCCGCCGCCTGCCCCCAGCCTTAGACCACGCCCCCAACCCTTCCCTCCGCCCTCACGGGCGCGCCCCTGAAGCCCCGCCCCTGGCGCGCTCCCGCCAGGCCCCGCCGGGTTCGAGTCGGGAGCGCGCGGCGCGTGGGAGGTGGAGACCGTGCTGCCCCCTCGGGAACGACCGGCGCGCGTCTCGCCTTTCCTTCTTTGGTTCAGTTTGCTGCACCTAGTACTGGCCTTTTGCTCCCCAGGCTGGCGCTCCCAGGAGGACTTGGCAACCTACGATATGGATCTCCATCTTATATGGAGGAGGCTAGAGGAGAAGCTGGGGATGCAGGACCTCTAATAAGTTGGATTAGACCCCCTTCTTTTCTGAACAATCTGGCCCCTGGCTCCCTTTATGTCCCCTTTTGCTCTGTGCCTGAGGCTGGAATAAAGGAGGTAGGATAGAGAGCTCAGCACCCAAGAATGTCAGTAGTGGTTGCTGACACGGACTTCTGCAACAGGGCTCACAGAAGGAAGAGGTCAGCTGGAGCACAGCCGGCTTTCCTTGAGCATTCACAAAGGATTTGGCCTCACTCCGCAGGACCCCTTCCAGTGCAGCCAAGCGTGTCCCCCAGCATCCTCTCTCCTACTCTCATAGGTGTTGCCCCTGAGGGCAGAGGGCAGAGCACCTTGTGTTACAGCTCTCACCACAGTCACTGTCCTAACAGTGACACCCAAACACACACATCTCACTTGCATATGTACACACACGTATTCAGGAAAAAGGCAGAGAGAACAGAAACAGGCACCTGACACACAAACACCCTCAAAGACACACAGGGATGAAGGAGCTGCAGAAACACCAGGATTTGGACACACAGAGACATAAAACACACACTCGCACACAGGCACACATACAGTGACTCTCACACACAAACCCACACACTTCCTCTGACACACACACAGCCCTGCTCTCCTCTTCTCTCTTATTTTCCTAGGAAGCAGAATTCAGGGAAAGGGTCCAGAATCCAGATTGGGGGGGGGGCTCTTTTGGAGAGGCTCAGACTAAGAGTCACCAGGCAGAACCAGGCCTGACTGGGTCTCAGAACCCAAGCCAAGCACCTGTGCCTAGGGAGACAGGTGTGATTCTGTTGTGCTTCCGTACTTCAGGAGGGAGAGCATACAGGGCACCTCCATCCACTTATCCACAGCAGATCAGGTCCTGACCACAGGTCTGCCACAGGTGCTGGGAGTGGGGGAGGGCCGTATCATCTAAAGCAGCCTCTGGTGTTGCTGCTACCAGGCAGGAACAGGCTCTGTTCTCAGTGGCTCTTCTCCACCCCAAGAGAGCTCTTCTCCCTTCCCAGGAGCCAGAAAATAAATTAGGCCCCTTGGGGTGGCAGTGGGGACTTTACAAACAGCTCTCCCTCCCTCTCTTAGTGTCCATGGAGATTTGTTTCACCCAAATGAAGCTTACTTGCCTACTCCAGATGTCACAATCTCCAGCCATCTCTCATACCTGCAATCCTTGCTCCATGAGGTCAGTTTCTGTCTGTAAGGTCCACAGTCAGCAGAGAGGCTGCCCATATTCATAGTGAGTAGGAGCCTGCTGGTTGGTCTAGGATGTCAGATTCCACTTTCTTATATCTGTCTTTATAGAATCTGGATCCTGCTTAAGCATTTGGGCCCTTTTCTACAGTGCCCAGATACTTCTCCTTAGAATCTAGCACCCTACACCAACCCTCCAATAATAATTAAGCTCTTCTTTCAAGAATCTAGAGCTCTCATAATAGGATTTAAGTAGCTCTCTTTATGGGTGGGTTCTAAAACTCTGGCTTTTATTTTATTTTGAGACATAGTCTCACTTTGTCACCCTGGGTGGAGTGCCATTGTATCATAGCTTACAGCAACCTCAAACCCTTGGGCTTAGTTCCTCTTGCCTCAGCCTCCTGAGTAGCTGGAATTATAGACACCCACCACCATGCCTGGCTAGTTTTAGTAGAGATAGGGTCTTGCTTTCGATTAGGCTGGTCTTGAACTCCTAAGCTCAAGTGATCCTCCTGCCTTGGCCTCCCGGAGTGCTGGAACTACAGGCATGAGGCACTGCACCTGGCCTAAACCTCTGGTTTTTAAATTGAGATACTCTCTCTAGGTCCTAGGCTGTGTCCATGGGATCTGATGCTGTTTACCTGGACTTCTGTCCACAGGCTCCTGGCTGATTCAGGCCTTTGCGTGAATGAGAAGAAGCACCTCTCTGTACAGACCCAGGCTTTAGGGTGCATATCTTGGCAAATGGTACCTTGGTGCAAAAACAAAGGTGCTGCTTCCTTCAGTGGGAGGTGGCTCTATGTTTCCGTCTTAGTGAGGGAGCTTGGGCTGATGTCAGCCTCTACTTCCCCTTGGGTGGCTCTTTTGTGCCATGCACAAACTGTACAATTGTATATGGCAATTCTGTCTACAGTATATGTGCTTCTAGCTATAAGGCCTATGTCTGTCTATAGGCATCTATTCATGGGGTCTGGTCTTCTCTAAGGACAAGGTTTCTGTGTATAAGATCTGGGCCATTGTCTACATGCCTGGGAGCTGATCTGAAGGCCTAGTCCTCTCCCTGTTGCATCTGGGCCATGGAAGGACCCAGGCCTCTGTCAATGGGGTGCAAACCTTTGTTTATAACTGTGAGTCCAATTGTTTCTATGACCCATAGTAAGATGAGTATTTTGCATTGGAGTTTAGTACACACACATACACATTCACATGCACAACTGAAACAACATTTTATGGAAAAATACTTATCCTTACTACAGAGGATACACTCTGATGTTTTTCTTCTATTCTAGTCTTATAATTAAAAACAATAAAATATGGGTGGCACCTGTGGTTCAGTGATTAGGGCGCCAGCCCCATATACTGAGGGTGGCATGTTCAAACCCAGCCTGGCCAAACTGTAGCAAAAAATAGCCGGGCCTTGTGGCAGGCACAGGCAAGAGAATCACTTAAGCCCAGGAGTTGGAGGTTGCTGTGAGCTGTGATGCCACAGCACTGTACCCAGGGTGGTAAAGTAAGACTCTGTCTCTTAAAAAACAACAAACAAACAAACAAACAAAACAACAATAAAATAAAAAGCTGGCTGAGACCCATAAAAATGATTTGATTTCACTATTGGTTACAAACTACAGTGTAAAAACACTATTGTCTAAGGGCTGGCCTCTGAACTATCTTTCTGTAGAATGAGGCCTCTGTGGAAGCTGAAGTTCTCTCCGTGGAGCTGGTCCTCTCCCTAGGGCCTCACTTTCATGAACCAGCATGAAGAGTAAATGTGCCAAAGTGGGAATGGTGGGGGACGAAGAAAATAAGACACATACAGGACAAAGATAACACAAGAGATAAGGATGGGATAAGCAGGTCTGGCGCAGCTGATCTCTGCAGCCAGCACCAAACCATATGAACAGCTTTATCTATATAGCACCTAAACAAGTTCGCTTATACTAACAATGTAGCAAATCAGTAAGAAGCACAAATGGGAATATTTTCATCTTAAGATTGAGGGGAAGTAATAATAGATGGGGTAAAGATTAATTTTAGGGACAGAAGGCTATGTGGTTTTAGGCAAAAGATGTGAAATCAAATCAATTTTATGGGTCTCAACCATAGATGGAAAAGCATATAGAAGCTACATGACTTCTGGCAAAGAGAAAGGACTATTGTTGTTTTAGGAGGGGAGGAGAAGCAGTTGGGGGCTGTTCCTTGAACATACCTCCCAGGCTGTAGGGTTTTGCCACCTCACAATCCATACTCCACATCTCCTCCCTTTTTATTTCTTAGTGCCAATTTGTGAACAAATTATTTTAATTGGAGTTGCTTGACTCCCACTCTGCAGAAGAATAACAAGAAACAATAGCTATCATAGCTGTGAAAAGCTTTTCAGGGGTGACTGGCTTGCCACAACATTGCACAAGATCAGTTCCCCTATGGGTCAGTTTCTTCAGTTGTCCTCATGTCAGGTTTTCATCTTCTGGGAGGTCTTGGGTTGGCAATAGATCACTTGGGGTATCAATTTCACCTTCTTCATTGGTGGCACAGAAGGTCTTCTGGGTTGATGTCTGACCAACCAGTCAGGGAGCCAATGAGGACTGTCAGCTGTTCTAGGAAAAACACAAACATGTCCTCTCCCCGATATTAGAACAGGGTCAGGCCCTTGCCAAATACTAGTCAGAGGATCTTTTCATAGCATCTCAGGATGTTTACAACTGGGTGCATTCCAAAATCACTCTGCTGCTGTGTGCCCCTAGATATGAACATTTAAGAAACTGAAAGTAAAAAGGGCACGAGAGAGATTATGAGGTGCATTGGGGCATATCTCTTCCTTCTTTAACTTCTTCTTCTTTTTTTTTTTAGACAGAGCCACAGGCTGTCGCCCTGGGTAGAGTGCTGGGGCATCACAGCTCACAGCAAACTCCAACTCTTGGGCTTAAGCGATTCTCTTGCCTCAGCCTCCCAAGTAGCTGGGACTACAGGCGCCTGCCACAATGCCTAGCTATTTTTTTTGGTTGCAGCCGTCATTGTTGTTTGGTGGGCCCGGGCTGGATTTGAACTCACCAGCTCAGGTGTATGTGGCTGGTGCTTTAGCTGTTTGAGCCACAGTCTCCAAGTCCCTTCTTTAACTTCTTAAATTGAAGTTTAAGAGTGAGGAGATTAACTAAAATGAAATTGGGATAATTTCTTATAAGTTGCTAGAGGCAGCTCCATGAGAATAAGGACGGTTACCATTTCATAATATAGAGTTAAAACTCGTTTTGGGGGTGGCGCCTGTGGCTCAAAGGAGTACAGCGCTGGCCCCATATGCCGGAGGTGCTGGGTTCAAACCCAGCCCCGGCCAAAAACTGCAAAAAAACCTGTTTTGGTGTTGTGCTCGAATACATCCTTTTTAATGGACCAAGAGCTTACAATAACAAAGCAGCAGGTGTATGAGAAGTAGGAAAAAATAGCAGATAAGCAGGAGAATTACGGTTAATGTGAGTAAGGCGTGCCCTTTGTAAAGCACAATCAACTTTGGTTAGAGCTTCTGTTGAGTGGGTGTTAAAGAACGAGAAGAGGAAGGGTTAGCTGGTCCTTTAAGAATGTCAAAATCTCAGAGCCTGTAGCTCAGCAACTAGGGCACCAGCCATATACACTTGGGCCGGCAGGTTTGAACCTGGCTTTGAGCCTGCCAAAAAAACCCAACAATGACAGCTACAACAAAAAAATAGCCGGGCATTGTGGTGAGCGCCTATAGTCCCAGATGTTCGGGAGGCTGAGGCAAGAGTCACTTGAGCCCAAGAGTTTGAGGTTGCTGTGAGCTGTGATGCTATGGCACTCAACCAAGGGCAACATAGTGAGAGACTCTGTCTCAAAAAAAAAAAAAAAAAAAAAGAATGTCAAAAGGGGATTTTAAGTCTCTTGTAGTAAGTTGCAATGAGGGGCAGAGCCAATTAATGTCTCCCAGTAATTGCTGAACATCATTCAGGGTAGTTAACTTATCTGTAGTATGAATTTGGAGTTTTTGAGGGTGTATCTGAGGATTCTCAATGAGGTGACCAAATAGGAAAAGGGGGGAACACGTTGTATCTTTTCTGGGGCTATCATAACCGAAAGGCAGTTAGAGAGCCCTGTAATAGGGTGAGAATAATGGTCAGTGTAAAAGAATCAGGGTGGGCCAGCAAAATGTCGTCCATATAATGAATAATATAAGCAGTAGGAAATTCTTGGGACATGTACTTGTTCCTTCCATGGCAGGTCGGTACGTTCCTTTTTTTTTTTTTTGATAGTAGTTTTTTTATTGGTTATAAAACCTATGTCCATATACAAAATTGGGAACACATTTTGAGGCCTCTTTTGAAAGAATATTTTAGTGTTTTTTAACTGAGTTAAAAAAAAATAATGTAATTTTTAAACTTAAATAATGTAATTTTGAAAACTTAAAAGTGCAGTAATATACTTAGTTTCCTTATCTATGAAATGGCGCAATCTAATTCAAAACTGGTAAGGTCATAACAAATCGTGTCTGCACTACCTGAGGTTAAAGTTCATGTATATGTTAGTTTATACTTAAAATACAAGAGGAAATAGGAATTATTATCACAGAGGCCCAATTTTAATCTTAATGTGTATAAATTTTGAAAGATAACTGTCAGTTAAGTTAGAGATTAGAAGAAACTAAATTGGAAGGGGTAACAATTCACAATATCAAGAAGATTTGGACGTGAAGGGTTTCACTGAAGTTTGTGATCTTAACTAGCTTTGACTTTGTTATTCTTACTTTTAGCGAACAATATACAGTTTTAAAAATTTAGACTATATTTGTTTGAACAGGATGTAGTTACCGTATGAAACTTGAACTTAAAATTTGGATAAAGAAAACAAGGGTATGGGTGGCGCCTATGGCTCATTGAGTAGGGCGCTGGCCCCATATCCCGAGGGTGGAGGGTTTGAACCTGGCCCTGGCCAAACTGCAACAAAAAATAGCTGGGCATTGTGGTGGGCTCCTGTAGTCCCAGGTACTCAGGAGGCTGAGGCAGGAGAATCGCCTAAGCCGAAGAGGTGGAGGTTGCTATGAGCTGTGATTCTGCAGCACTCTACTGAGGGCAACAGAGTAGACTCTGTCTCAAAAAAAAAAAAAAAAAAAAAGGCAAATGAACTTCAACTCAATTTTATATGCATAAGAGTTGAAAAATCTGAGCCACCTTAAAGAGAAATTGATTCTAAAATTTATAAAACCTATAAATAATCAGAGGCAAAACCACTATATTAAAACAGATTCTCTAGCAAGTAAAAATCTTGCAGTTTAAGCATACACTGGTACCCACTTTAGATACAAGATAAAACTCACTCTTCAGGCTTGGCAGCTGTAGTTCAGCGGCTAGGGCGCTGGCCACATACAACAGGGTTGGCAGGTTCAAACCTGGGCTGGGCCTGCCAAACAACAATTGACAACTACAGCAAAAAACAGCTGGGTGTTATGGTGGGTGCCTGTAGTCCCAGCTACTTGGGAGGATGAGGCAAGAGAATCGCTTAAGCCCAAGAGTTGGAGGTTGCTGTGAGCTGTGATGCCATTGCACTCCACTGAGGGCAATATAGTGAGACTCTGTCTCAAAAACAAAAACAACCCCCCCCCCCACAAAAACTCTTTAAAGTGGCTCCACCTTGGCAGATACAAATATTTGTAATGAATGCTCACCTGATATATGTAGTTTATCAGTGAAAACATCCCAGCTGATTCACAAAAGTCTGATGGCATCCGTCTCATTTTCATCACAGTAAATACACTTCTCACCAGATAACTAAGTTAGTTTAGACAGTCTACCTTTTCACATCAGTGCTTTAGGAAATCACACCCAGTAAACAAGAGGAACAAAACTATTTCTGTGACAGTATAAATTATTCAGTTAAAAAAATTTCAAATCCATATTCTTTCATTAATAACTGGGTCAGATGATTTATCAAAAGCAATAACTTTACATAGTTATGCCAGATTTTGCAGAATTACTTAAAGATTACTGCAAGTCAGGTGTATGTTAAGTAAGTGCAGATAAGTTCAATACACAGATCCATCTGAATCTTTCAATATGTGAAAATGCTTTTAGAGTAGGATCTGAATTGCTTTCCCAATAGTCAAAAGAATGAAGTTTTATGGCACTTCTACGTAGTTGCTGGTTTGTTGCCAACCACATTATTAAAAGCACTGGTTACTAAGTAAAAAATACTTTAACATTAAATTATAGTAAATACAAAAATTTCACAGTTTAAATCCAATATAAATCAACCATATCCAATTATCAAATTAAAACAAAAAAATATTAACTCCTGAAAGCTGAAAGCAAAATTTGAAGAAAAACAAAAATATCACCAAGGGGTATTTTACACCTTTGCATTTTATTTTATTTTATTTCACCTATTACAGGAAGGGGGGGTGATGGGCATGGTGTCTCTTTGGCTGCTTCCTGTGAAATGAGGGGCAGCATGGACTGCTTATAAGGAAGATTGTGGGGGTGGGGGTAGATTACGTTCTGTGGATCATCTCAGTTTTGAACATGTGAGAGTAAGCAAGCATCCTGAGAAAAGGCATAGAGAAAAGGAAAAAAACCAGGGAGGAAGGTTATACATTCATCAGGAACCTGGGTACCAGGATAATGTAATTGAACTTCCAGAGAGGCTTGAGGTCCTTCTCTCAGAAGAACATCTGCAGTGAAAGGGATATATATGTGTGTGTGTATATATATATATATATATGATATTATATATATACATATACATGTATATATATATATTTTTTTTGTTGTTGTTGGCGGCTGGGGCTGGGTTTGAACCTGCCACCTCTGGCATATGGGGCCAGCGCCCCACCCCTTTGAGCCACAGGCGCCACCAACAAAAGGGGTATTTTGTTGCTGATTATGTTCTGCCTGTTCTGCAGTAGAATTAACCCAGTCTGATTTCCATAATAAGTAATCACCACCAGAAAGACAGATTTTGCAACAGACTTCCAGTTATTAGAAAGGAGAGTATCATTGACAAAGTATCCACTAAGGTTAAGGGTAAATGGAGCAGTTGGACCATACTGTGCACAAGACTGTTTCAGCTCTCTAAGTGTTTTAAAAGGAAGAGGCTGGTGCTAGTGAGCTCCATTGCCTTGTTGATCAACAGTTTTAATAATTGGAAAGCAAGGCTTGGTGCCTGTAGCTCAGCAGCTAGGGCACCAGCCATATACACCAGGGCTAGAAAGTTTGAACCCAGCCCGGGCCTGCCAAACACCAATGACAACCACAACAACAAAAAAATAGCCGGCATTGTGGCAGGCACCTATAGTCCCAAATATTTGGGAGGCTGAAGCAAGATAATTGATTAAGCCCAAGAGTTTGAGGTTGCTGTGAGCTGTGATGCCATAGCACTCTACCAAGGGCGACACAGAGAGACTTTGTCTCCAAAAAAATAAAATAATAATAATATTAATAATAATAATTGGAAAGCAAGAAAAGTCATCTAAAGAATCCCTTTGTGTATGAGTTTGTTCCAAGGTCAGTTGCAAAGGTGACTTGGAGTGTCCAGACATAACAAAAGGTTGTGGTGGTGATGGAAATTTAGAAAGTGAGGGTCAGGTTGCAGACAAAGCAGTGCAGGTTTAGATGGAGGGGAGACATGAAGTCCAGCCATAGCCAATAGCCCAGAAGAGAAACACTCCTCATCATACTTCTGTTCCTCATTTTGTAAGGCTTGTTGAGATTCAAAGGAGGGGGTTTATAATAGTTAGGTGTTTCTGCCAGAGCAAAAGGAGAAACATTCATCATCTGAAAAGGGGGACACATATGTTCATGATTAGGATCTAAACAGTCCCTAATAGTCCCCAAAGAGAGAAAGCATCAATAGGAACATTGGAAGGTCTGTTGGCTGTATAATAAACATGCAGTTTTCCCCCTATTCTGTCCCACGTAGCAGCATTAACTGGGCTTCCTCAGGAAATCAAGGACAAATTTCTTGAATAAAGTGGAGAAACTGCTCTAATTGGGTGATATGAATATGACAGCCACAGGTTTTTAACACAGACTTAATCAATAAAGAATTCTTGCTCTTTTGAGCCTGACTGTCCCATAATTTATTACTCCCAACGATGATCACCCCCCAAAACAAATTTACTTATGAACTGTGCAATTTCACTTTTCTTCTCACGGGGGATTCCCTCACCCGAATGCACCTATTATGCCATACTTTGGTCCCTGGTTGGGTGCCACCTTTCATGAATGAGCGTGAAGAGCAAATGTACCAAAGTGGGAATGGTGGGGAATGAAGAAAAGAAGACACATACGAGACAAAAATCACACAAGAGATAAGATGGGATAGGCAGATCTGGCACAGCTGATGACTGCAGCCAGAACCAAACCATGTGAACAGCTTTATTCATATAGTACCTAAACAAGTTTGCTTATACTAACAATGTAGCAAATCAGTAAGAAACACAAGTGGGAATATTTTCATTTTACAAGGTTGAGGGGAAGTTATAGTACATGGGGTAAAGATTAACTTTACGGAGAGAAGGCTATGTGGTTTTAGCCAAAAGATAGAAAAGTATATAGAAGCTACATGACTTTTGGCAGAGGGAGAAAGGACTATTGTTGTTTTAAGAGGGGAGGATTAGCAGTTGGGAGCTGTGGGGGTCTTGCCACCTCTCAATCTGCACTCCACACCTCAGGCCTCCTTTCTCCTCTCCTGCAGGCTCTGTCTTCACTTCTCTCTGACCCTGAGGTTTGCTGGTACACTGCTGGCTTCTATGACTTCTCCAGGGATACTGAGCTCAGGCCCCTGGGAACATTCTGACATAGTGCCTTGCTCTCCCTCCTTCCCTGGGAGCCAAGGAATCAGGGAGCTGAGCAGGTCTGGGCCAGGGGGAGCTCTCTGGCTGTGTGGTCCAAGGTGGCTCCCAGGACAGCGGGTGGCAACCACAGAATTAGTCTGTGTTCATAAGTCATGGAAGCTACTACGGCCTGGGGAAGGGGAGGGCACGAGGGAGGCCCTTTGGGGGCCATGGATTAATATTTCATTAAACAAATAAGGCACCTGTGAGAGGGAATACCTGGCACATGTGTGAGCAGCAGAGGCAGCCGCCAGCTCAAGACATGAACTACTCACAGGCTCTGCACCTTTCATAGGGCCCATGTGTGCTCTAGCACAAGCAGGCTGTTGGCATGGTCCTAACATGAACACTTAGTATCAATAGGAGGATGATGTACATATCTTCTGATTTCCAAGTGTGTTTGTCAGCATGGCTCCCTGGTGCTCTAATGTCCATGAGTTTGCATGGAACCATACGCATGGCTGACAACAGGAACACGATGCACTGGTATGCAGCCCAGGACACAGGAAATTAGGATGCAGGATTCAGTGGGTGGGGTTGGGGTGTAATAACCTCTGATTCTTGTCATTCCTGATCTCTCTAATGAGTCCAGCAAGCCAAGACACCTGGAGTGGGGAGGAGTCTTTGGGCTGTTACACTAGAGCTATGAGTCCCTGAATGCATTTTGAGAAAAGCTGAGAGGGAGGTGACATGGCCTGACAGTTAACAGCATAGACCATGGGCCTGGGTTCAAATTCCAGTTCTTTCTTTTTTTCTAATTTCGGGTTAATGTGAGGGGACAAACAACCAGGTCACAACATTTGAATTTGTTAGAGTCCTTTTCGTAGTTGTGTCTTATACCAAAAGGTGTGCCATACTCTGGTTTCTCTTCAGATTGTATAAATCTTTCGTCTTTTACTAAAAGGTGTGCCATACACCCTATTATCCCCATTAAGTGGGAGCATCCCAGCCCCTGTATTCCCTCTCCTTCTTCCCTCATTCCTCCTCCCTCTAACTTGAAATGAATTTTTCTCCTGGGCATGAATTAGATCATCTACAGGCTTCCTATTGGTATTGAGTACATTGATATTTGCTTTTCCATTCTTATGATACTTTACTAAGAAGAATGTGTTTTGAATTCCAATTCTAAAACCTCCCATTAGCTATGCTGGTCACTTGACTGAGATTGCTACCTCACCTGTTAAATGGGTGTAATAATGCTCTACCCCAAGGACCTGGTTGCTATGAAGAATAAGATCCACAGTGTCTGGGAAGCACTTTGCATGATGTTTAGGGTCCAAGAGGTGCTTGATTAATGGAGGGTTCTTCATCCATTTTTTTTTTTTTTTTTTTTTTTTTTTTTTAGACAGAGTCTCACTTTGTCACCCTTGGTAGAGTGCCGTGGCATCACAGCTTGCAGCAACCTCAAACTCTTGGGCTCAAGCTATGCTCTTGCCTCAGCCTCCCAAGTAGCTGGGACTTCAGGAGCCTGCCAGAGCTCCCAGCTATGTTTAGAGACAAGGTCTCACTCTGGCTCAGGCTGGTCTAGAACCTGTGAGCTCAGACAATCCATCCTCTATGGTCTCCCAGAGTGCTAGGATTACAGACATGAGCCACTGCCCCGGCCCATCATTATTAAGAGGTTATCTCCTAGGGTCTGTGCAACTAGACCAGCCCCAGACTCTCTTTTCCATTTGTTCTCCCTCATTTTCAAGCTTCCCCAAAGGCTGTCACAGTGAGAGAGGTGACCTAGGGCCTGGAGGATAGGGAAGGGGCAGGGGTAGGAAAAGAACAGATGGAATGAGGGGAAGAGGAAGTTATAGTAAAAAAAAAAAAAAAAGAAAGAAAGAAAGAAAGAAAGAAAAAAAAGAAGTCCCCATCCTTGACATTGTGCAGGAAGGAGTCCATGACATCTCAGACCCTATAGCCTCTCCTTAACCCCTAAAAAATCTCCCTAGATCTAGACTTTCACCAAAATTTTGCTTTCTAGAAAGTGGCTGCAAGGAGACAAAAGGAACTGGAGTCAAGGTCTCTGAGTAGCATAACCCCCCCCCAGTCTTAACTGCCAGAGTTCTTGCTCCTGACCTCTCCCAGTGGTTGAGGGCTTCCCTGGCAAAGGTGGTTATAACTGGGCAACAGCCAGAAAAGTGGCACCTCAGAGTGGGTGGGGAGAATCCAAGATGGAGAGGGCCAGGGCAAAGTATCTGGCAGCCTCCCAGTAGGCCCCAGCATTTCCTAACCCTCTCGTGTCCCCTGGAAAGGATCTGCTCCCTCGGGAGAGAGCCAGCAGACAGGTCTGAGCTGGCCTGCTCCTCCACAGACAGAGGAGGAACAGCTTGGGGGAGAGGCCCTGAGATCTTGGTGGGGAGTGGTGGCTGTAACCCCCATGTTTCCTCTAAGGAGTCAGGGACAGAGGGGACTATGGCCTGCGCATACCCTACCAAAGACCAGGGCCAACCCTTTGCCTCAGTTGGCCATCCTGCTGCCACATGGGTAGCTAGGGGTCTGGACCCCCATGTGTGAAGATAGTGTCTGCCTACTCTTTCCCAAGGAGCCAACATCAGTTCTCTACTTCCCCTCCCCTGGGCTAGGCAGGTTCAGGCCAATCTTTGCAAGAGTTTCATGGCAAACATTGATCTGTAATAAACCCACAGTGTGTGTTCAGAAGAGATTCCAGACACAGAGAGATCCAGAGAAAACACATACACAACCACACATATACATACAGATGCAAAACACACAGCTCTGCAAGGGCAACACCAGCAGGACTGAAAACACATCTAAACAGGGACCCACACTGGTCAGACACACAAACATCATTGGTTCTATATATCCTCTCTCTTTGTCTTTCTTTGCCAGTCTTCCCTGTGTTCTCACAGCATTTGTTCAGAGCTCTATGTAAGGGTTTCTACTTGGCATTATAATTACTCATTGGCCAGTCTGTCTCCTTGGGTAATGTGAAGATTCCTTAAGGGAAAGGATCTTGTCTTATGCAAGTGTGTATCCTCAGCATCTAGCATGCAGCCTGGTATTTAGTAGGAGTAGGTGAGGTGCTCAATAAATAATTATTGAATCAAGGAAGAAAAGAAATGCACTCCGACAGTGAGACATTCATGACTAGAATCCCTCAGAAGCCCACAGGGATAACCAGTGCATACCACTGGTGTCTCTTGCCCTGCCTTCTTGTCTCCTCCTAGTCCCCTGAGTTCACTGCCTCTTGGCTTCTTCAAAGGCACACCTCTCTCCCTCTCCCCTCAGTGTGAGACTATGAATTTGAGTTCCACCGGAGGGTTGGCAGGCAAGGTAAGGGTTAATGACACCTCATTAGTGTTTAATTGGAGGAAGGAAACTGCCTTGGCACTAGACAGGTGGGCAGGCCTACCCCTTGCAGCAACTAGGCATCCCTACTTTCAGTATCCCACCAGGCATGTGGGTGATTTGGCCCTGGAGACCCTCAACCCAGCCGGGCACCTCCCCCCACCACTAGCTTTGCCAATTTAGTCTCTAGGCAGTAAAGACCAACACTTTCCATCTGTCACCAAACATCCAGAGAGAGAGCAGACTCCTTATCCTTTCTCTTTTAGATGGTTTGCCCCCGCCCATCTCCAGGAGACCCTGGAGAGTGGGAGGAGGGGTGAGGTATGGAGTTGGACGACTGAGCAGAGTCCACAGGGACAGATTCTGGATACAGACAAGAGACAGGGCTGGGGATGTAGAGATGTCTGCCCAATTTGACCTTAAATGAAGAGAATGCAAATGAGATGCATACGATATGCAGATGAACGCAAGGATCTCACATTGACATTCCCGGTGGCAGCAGCTCTGCACTCAGGACCCCAAAGCTGTGGCCAATAACTCCCTTATAATCTTTCCGGGTTAAGGGGTGCTGACCATTACTTGGAGTGAGAAAAAAGATCTCAAGAAAGATACGAACTTGGTTGGGCTAGGGCTGAAGGACCTTGGCAGCTGAGCTCCACTTCAGCTTGCCCACCCCAACCCAAGCACCCACCCAGGGTGCCTCAGTAGATCAGGCCAACACCACTCTCTAGGTTATGCTGGGTTGGGGACGCACCGTCGGTTGCTATGGGGACCTCTTCCTCTCTTCCAGGCCTGAACCAATGGGCATCACCACTGATGACCTCATGCCCCAGGATTTTATTTGCTATTTGAAGTCAGCGTGCACCCTTTTCAATTTCGTCAACGCTGGGGATCCCCTGACGACCTTGCTAGTGTGGACAACTGAAAGAAGGGACCGCTAGGCACTTACAATGTGCTGAATGAGTAAGGGAAGGAAGGAAGGAACTAATTAATAAAAGGGAAGACGAAAAAAAGGGCACAGAAAAAGAACAAAACTTCAGGGTTTAGTCTGGAGGGGGATGGGCTACTTGCAGCTCCAAGAAGCGTGGAGCAGGATCCGGGTCGCAAAGACTCAGGGGTGTCAGGCGCTCAGACGCGGAGACAAGGCAAGGGAAAGTGAGTAAGAAAGACTAGGGCAGGCCTAGCTCCTTCAGAGCCCCACCCGCAGCTGCCTAGAGCCGCTGAGTTGAGGGGAGATCGGTGACGCCTCAAAACTTGCAGGCCTGCCCAGCCTTCTGGAACCACACCCGGGAACACGCCTCGAGGATTTCTCGTGGGTAGGGCCGGGTGCCCGGAAAATGTCCCAGCTCCTTCAGTCCGTTTCGGCCCCACGAGCGGACTCAGCCCTAGCTTTCCAAGGGGACACACCCGGCGACTGAATTAGCCGCCGGCGCAGGGCCCAGGCTGTGAGGAGAGTGAGTGTAGGGCAGGGCTGGCCCGAGCGCCCGTGGCTGGGCAGGTCTGAGTTCAGGACCCCCCCAACCCAGCTCCCTCGGTCCCGGAGGCATGTGCCCTCGCACCTGCAGGGGACCGGGCAGCGGGCAAGGGCGTGTGTTTGTGTCAAGTGTGCGAGTCTGACTGTGAGGGTGCGTGTCTGAGTGCGCAGAAAGCCGACTGGGCCCCATCTTCCTCGCACATGCGTTCTTATCTGCGGCGGATCCGCGCGCCGGCCCCGGACGCGGGAGCGAGCGCGCCAGCCCAGGTCCGCTACGTGGGAGTGCCTGGGGCAGCAGCTAGTGGGATGAGACCCTCACACTTCTTGGTCCGGGGCAACCGCAGCTAACCGGTAGCCCCCGCTCTGCCCCGCCCACGGCGTCACTGGGGAGGGCAGAGGCAGCAGTAAGTCGGTTTCCATGGCAACATATAGACACCCGCCTGGGCGACAGTAGAAACGGAACTCGAACGCAGGACTGTTAGACCTGGCCCGCAGCTGAGTCTTCGGCTGACTCCACCCTTCCTCCGCGCCCCAGCCTGTCGCCCCAGGTAAAGATCGAAGTTTGGAGGTGGGGGCCCTACACTAACACACGCACCCCGACAGGGACATTTTCTGAAAAGCAGCCTCGAATGGAGGGAGGGATTGACTTGAGCCCGCCCAGCCCGCAGGGCTGCCCTCCACCCCAGGCCTCAGCCAGAGCCATGGAATTAACATGAATGGTGATAACCAAAGTCTGTGCTCAGGTGGGGAGGGCCCCGCCCGCCCTCTCTGAAAGGGCCTCAGGTCTGATTGAGGTGCACGGGGTTGGGGGGGTTCACAAACTCCAGCACCGCCGCATTGGTCTCCGGACCCCCAGCGCCCCCACCCCCTCCCAGTGTTCACACGCTGCCTCTAGGTGCCGCAGCCGGGCCGAGCTAATCAACACAACATCCACCTATCGATTGCTGGCTGGGTGCCAGGCGGGTGGGCATCGTGCCAGTGGAGGCTGCGGGGGCATGGTGCGGGTAGAGCACAGCTGCAGGGGTAGGGGCGCTCCTTACCCTGGCTCCACCCAGGACACCGTTGAGAGAGAGGGCCGGGGTTGGGGTTGGGGGGAATCATAGTCTTGCCTGCCAGGGGTGGAAGAGTGTGGGCTGGGAGCAAAGGGGGCCCTCCCTCCTCCACCCCACCCCCACCTCCTTATAAAGGCGAAGAACAAAGAGGCCGCTGGGGAAGGAGGCTTTGATCTGACCCCACCTTCTTAGTTCTAGGCCAGGCACCGCCCCGAGTGTCCTTGGGGAGGAAGAGGGATGCCCAGCTCTCAAAGACCCAGGCCTTCTGAAATCCAGGCACTGTCTGCCGCCCCTTGCTTTTGCCCCAGTGCCCTATTTGGCGCTGCTAGGGGTTGAGCAGTGCCCCAAGTGTGGGGCTGTCAGGAGCATCTGTCCTCTGGACAGGAAGCCGGCTGGGGAGGTGAGGGAGGATGCCAAGCTCCACAGCTGCTGCTGGCACCCAAGCCACACTGCCCAGAGGGGTACCCACTGAGGCCTGGCATGGATGGCCTGGGCCCAGCTGGTATAGAGGTCAGACCAAGCTAAGCTGAGAGCACAGGCCACAGGGAGTCCTGGTGTCAGGGAAGAAGCCAGGAGCCAGTAGGCTGGAGAAAGTAATAAAAAGATGGGTGGTTTATTGAAGGTTTGGTCTAGACACTTACAAAAATACAAATTGGCATGAAATTCTACCTCGTGACAAGTCCATCTTCATAGAAGACAAATGAGTGACCCTCCCCCCACCCCCGGAGGGCAAGGTGCTGCCCCAGGGAGAGGCCCATAGGGCACAGATGGCAGGTCCAGCAATCTACCTATTCCTGGGTCTTCAGCCTTGGTCCCCAGCTGGCTCAAGGATTTGATCCCACCAAATCCCAGTCTTTCTGGGGACAAGACCATCCAAGCAGCCTACAAAGCTCCCATCTTTGTCTTGCCTTTGCTCCAGGGTTTCCAGGGCTGTCTGCAGCTCCTCTTTAGCCTGTGATGAGGGGGCAAGCACTTGCAAGGGTCACCTCAGACCTTCTGACCTCCTCCATCAATGCTCTACCTGATCTGCCTGGATTGGCAACCCGAGTGCAGACGACAGGGACTCCTCCTGTAGATCTTAGGAAGGCTCTGGCTCCTTGAGGTGGCAGGGAGGGTCCGCATGGCTCACAGAATTCGCAGGAGACGCAGAATCAGAAGCAGCAGTAACAGCAAGAGACAGAGGGGGCTGGGAGTGTCCCCTCCTTGCCACCCTGATGTGCCACTCTCTCCAGGGCTCCCAACAGGATGGGCTGACTGAGACTCTGTGAGGGGGAGGGGTAGCACTGATGACTCCTACTTCTTCAGCAGCCTCCTCCCTGCCCTTCCCCATTAGTTGTTCCCCCCACCCCGTCTCATTCTCCAGAGGCTCCCAAACCAGCCACTCCACTCCCAGGATGACCTACTGCAGTGGTTCTCAACCTTCCTAATGCCGGGATGTATTTTCATTGTTACAAAGGGGTCACAACCCACAGGTTGAGAATCGCTGACCCACTGCCTCATCCTTTCTAAGCCCCACCTTCCAAGTCTCCACAAAATTTCCACTAGAGACAACTAGCCCAGTTAAGGCCTTGAAGGGCCTGCACCTGAACATCCCATTCCCTTTCCCCAGTTTAAAAAGGAGTACAGGCTTGGCACCCATAGCTCAGTGGTTAGGGCGCTGGCCACATACACTGGGGCGGCGGGTTCCAACCCAGCCTGGGCCTGCTAAACAACAATGACAACTACAACAACAAAATATCTGGGTGTTGTGGCAGTGCCTGTAGTCCCAGCTACTTGGGAGGCTGAGGCAAGAGAATCACGTAAGCCCAAGAGTTTAAGGTTGCTGTGAGCTGTGACACCATAGCACTCTACTGAGGGCGACATAGTATGACTTTGTCTCAAAAAAATAAAATAAAATAAAAAGGAGTACAGTGAAAGCACCCATCAAGCCAAATGGGGAATAGACCCCAGCTTGAAGTTCCACGTGGACTCCTTAGCGCCTGATGCTCCTAGATTCTCCACTTTTCTTCCCTCCTTCCTAAAGGTGCCACACTAGCCAGAGAGCCGCTCCCCTACCCTAAACCACTTACTGCTCTCCTTGCAGCAGACAGACACCTGGAGCCTCAAGCACTGGCCAGGACTCTCTGGAGTTGGCACCGCTGGGTGGTGGGAAATTGGGAGGAAGAAAGTTAGCACAGGAGTACCCCTTTGTTCCTCGGACCCTGTTCAGACCCTCCCAGCTTCTCTCTGGAAAGCTCTTCCTTACTTTGGGGCCACACCCATGTGCTAGCCCCATCCGTGTCCTTCTTCTCCTTCCTGGCCCCCTGTCCTAGTCCTCCCTCTCTACAGTCACTCAAGATATTCCCCTCCTCAGTCCTGGGCACAGCCCCACCCCCTTCACAAGCCTCTCCTTGCCCTTCACATCAGGCTCTGTGCCTTGACGGGTGGCAATAGCAGGGAGTCCCATCCCTCCCCGACTTCCTCAGAGGTACCCAGTGTGCTCGTGTCACTCACAGATGTAGTAGTATGTCTCTCCAGGCAGGAACTCGAAGCCAAGGGAGAAGGGTGTGAAGCGCTGAATCTTCTCTGAGAACTGAACATGGGTGAAGGGCAGGGAGCACACCCAGCGCTTGAAGGCACCTGGCCCTTCTGCCTGGCAGACCTCATAGCCTGGCCGGTCCACCATGTATAAAGTAAATGTCTCAGGCCCCTCAGGGGGGCCTGGGCCTTCATAGTGGGGGCAGAAAATGTCTAGGTAATCATTGAGGCCCAGCTCCAACACGGCATCTCCTCGCAGTAGCCTGTGGGCATAAAGCAGGTCATAGGCTTAGTACAGCTGGGCAGAGGGATCAGAGATACCCCTTCCCAGGAAGGCCTGAGTTCCCCAGACTGACAGCTTCTGAGAGACAAGAGTTTAAGAAGTGAATGAGATGATGAATTCAAGGTTCAGAGAGGTTCAGGGACTACGGTGCCCATGACCATGTGGATTAGATGAGAGAAGGCTGGGCTCTACCTTTCAGGCTGGAGCCACCACACACCTCAGTAGACCAAGGGCCCAACACTGGGTGTGGTGCGGCACCAGGACAGGTAAGTGTCAGGTGATTGGATGCTGTGAAGAGGTTGGGCAGAGAGGCAGGGTCACAGAGAGGACCTACAGTGAGTTACAGACACAGAGATGGAGATGGGACTGGGAACAGTATCCTCAGTAACAGACACACAGAGAGAAAGACTACCTTGTAGCCCTCAGTCCAATAGTGAAAACAATGCCATGGTAAAATAATAATAATAATAATAATAATAATAATAATAATAATAAAGGAGTAGGTACTGGCTGCCTCCCTTTTTTGGCCAGAACAAGGAAGTGCCAGGCATGGAGTAGGTCCAAAACCTACCCAGTCTTCAGCCTTGTCAGGAATCCCTTCCCTCCTTCTTGGGAGCTGTCAGCACAGGGAGGAAGGGCTATAATAGGCTTCCCCCACAGTCTACAGACTTTATGAACCATTCCCCCCACCATACACATAACAAAGCTTGACTTATGAAAGGCCTCTAGTTGTCCCTTAATGGGTGGTCAAAGCACCACCTCTATCATCAGGAGTTCTGATTTAGAAATAAAGATTCCTGTAATCCTACCACTTTGGGAGGCCAAGATGAGAGAATCACTTGAGGCCAGGAGTTTGAGACCAGCCTTAGCAACAAAGTCAGACCTTATCTCTACAAAATATAGAAAAATTAGCTGCCCATGGTAGTGCATGCCTGTAGTCTCAGCTGCTCAGGAGGCTGAGGCAGGAGAATCACTTGAGCCCAGAAGTCTGAGGTTGCTGTGAGCTGTGATGACACCACTGTGCTCTAGCCAGGGCAACAGAGCAAGACCCTGTCTTAAAAAACAAAAAACAAACAACCCCCTCCCCCCAAAAAAACATTCCTGGGCTGAGCCCAGACCCACTAGATACACAAGCTAAGGACAGGATCTTTGTAGATTTTGTTGTAGTGCACCCCCAGTGCCTGGAAAAGAGTGCCCAGCACAAGACAGCACTCAACAAATATGTGTGCATTGAATGAATGAATCATAAACCTCAGAGTTGGGGGCTAGAAACCTGAATTTTTAACAGGTCCTCCAAGTGATTCAGAAGCATTGGTCTGTAACAGAGGAGTAGGAATTCAGAGCAAGGACAATAGCTGTTATCACTCAGTATTGGTATTATAATGACCTGTCTTTATGCCGGTAGTCCCAGAGTCAATGGACTCCCAGAGGGCAGGGTTTTGGTCTTCTCTGTCTCTAATACCCAGCAGCCTAGCTCAGGACGGGGTATATGGTATGTACTTAACCAATGTAAGTGAGTGAACAACTGAACAGCCACACACCGACTTAGGTAGAAAATCAGAAAAGAATACAGGTGGGAAACAGAAGAAAGGCAGGGAGATTTGGGGAGGAGGATGGAAACAGGTTCAGAGGTAGGCAATTCAGGAGAGAGAAATAATAGTTCTATCTATACAGCCTGCACCTCTTTCACATACCTTAGTTAGCCCGCCTGGCTTCCCAAGGTGCTGGACGTTATTAGCCCATTTTACAGATGAGGTTAGGGAGGTCATACGACTTGCCCAAAGGTGATTCGGCTAGAAGGGCAGGGCCGGGACAGAAATAGAAGGACCAGTAAAGACCAAGATGAAGGCAGAGATAGCGAATGAGACCAGGTGACAGAGTGAGAACCAGAGGGGAAGCCCAGAGAGCGGGACAGTAACCCACAAAAGCCCCTCCTGTATTCTCCAGTCGCCTGCCCAGGCTCTGGCCGGCGGGAAGCCCGGGAGCACCAGAAGAGAAGGCAGGGGGCGGAGCCCAGGCACGGGCAGATGCCCCCCAGCTCCACACTCCAAGACCCCACAGGCAGCCTCCGGGGCTGGGGTCCTCCGTCCTCCCCCCAACACGTGCAGGCTAGGGGTAGACCGGGGCGCGCCTCGCCCCTCCCCCCTCCCCCGCCGGCTCAAACAAAGGAGCCCCGGCGCGCGGCCGAGCTCAGGCTGCGCCGTGCAAAGAGCGAGTGGCGGGCGCGCGCACAGGCCGGGCGCGCGCAGACCCGGCTTAGAGCTTGTCCGGTTCGGCCCGGCTACCTGGGATTACTGGAGTTCCAGTAGACTACGTGGCGAAGGCTGGAGCCCCCGCGCAGAGGGGAGCCGAGAAACGCTGCCCAGAGGACAGTTTGCAGCAGGGGCAGTAGCCGCATCGCCCCTAGGGTCGAGTCTGGTCTGGCCCTGCCGGTCCCGGCCCGCTCCACAGTCGGGGATGTAGAAGTACAAAGTGAGGAAGGGGGCTGCGGGAGGGGGGTGGGGGTGCGGAGACTCAAAGGCCCCGCCCCTGGACAACTTTGCACCAATGGTAGCGCGTCTCCTCTTTCCTTTCGGAGCTGACAGTGGTTAACCCTTTGTGCACCGCAGCGAGCCATGCCAGCGAAGTGGCGAAGGGGTAGGGAGGAAAGAGATAGTCCACTAAGAGTATTTTCAGGGAGGTCGTGTGTTTCGTGTCTGTCTTAGTACGGGAAGAAAGCCTTATTAGAAATTTCGCAGATTTTAAATAGGGGCACACAACCTTTGCCCAGATAGGGAGTGCAAAGCCTGTCCAGCCACCTTCATACATTAGCCCCTTTTCTTTGCACATCTAGAGATAGTATGAAGGGAAGGAACAGAGCACCTTCTGGGACAACTCCCTTCCCTCCCTTAGGTGGCGCGCTAGATGCTTAGTCTGGGGTTGGCACCTGTCCCTTTCTGCTCCACTCCTTCATTTTGGGCTGGGGACCCACGCGGGCCCAGTCCTGAAGTCGAATGACGTGTTTGCGGCAGTACAAAGCGCCTTTGTTCCAGAGCCCTCAGGTGGAGTCAGGGGAGGGGTAGAAGGGAGGTAGACGGCCTTGGGATCCCGAGGGAGCCGCCGTCCCACTCGGTCCTGCCTTCGGGACTCTGAGAACATCAGCCAGATATATTTTTCCAAGCCACTGGTCAGAGGGTGGAGATGGCGACCGGTCCGACAGCTTGGCCGGTTTTGTAGATGGCTGCCCCTGGGGGCCGCGCGGCGACAGGGGTGAGGACTCGAAGACTGGGGGTGGCCACGGGTGTACAATTCCCGGTGATACAGCATTGCGCTGAAAGCATTCCCATCTGGGCAGAAACCAGCCGCGAGCATCCCCTAGACGCAAGAAGCGCGCTGACCTACACTGGGCCTCCCACCCGCGTCCGAGGCGGCAGCACCTCCTGGCGGCCAGATCTGGGACCGCAGCAGGACGACTCAGCCTCCAGCAGCAAACTCCGCGGCGCACTCCCAAGACCGCAGGTTTATTGCATCTGAGCAGAGAAAGGCTGTGCGCACCTCCCTCGACCCTGTCCAGTCCTCAGCCCCTCCCCAAAACTCCCTGCAACGATGTGGGCAGGCCCCCAGAATGTTGCTTGACAGTTGGTTCCTGGTGCCCTAAGACACCTGTTCTGCTGTGTCCAGGTTCAGCTCCTTCAGTCAAGGTAGGGTAGTCCAGAGAGCAAGACCGGTTTGGAGGCCTCAGGAAAGGTCAGAGGTAGAGCGAGAAAGCTGTTGGGGGTGGTGGCGCCGGTCTGGAGTGCGAGAAGCCGAGAAAAGTCAGAGATCCCCTTGCCCTAGATCACTCACCCTGCCCACCTATCCGCAGCCTTCCTCCTCACCTACCTGGAGGGTGCCACTAGGGGTGAGGTTCCAGCACCTGCACCAGGCAGGTTACCCGATGGGTGCCGACCCTGGGGGTCGGCAGGCAGTGGTTTCCTCGGGGGTGGGGGCTTGGAAGGCCCCTGAGACTGAGGAAGATAAGGCAGGAGGTCAGCTTGGGTGGGAGGTGTCATGTCGCCCATCCCCATTGCACTGGTGCTGGGGGGACATCACCTTGGGGGTAGCACCTGTGGTCACTCTTGTCTGCAAACAAAACTGTCACCATTAAAGGCACCACGGGAATATGTGCCATCTGGCACTGAGGGGTCATTTTGCCACGGCTAGCAGCATCACAGCCCTAGGTGGGAGGAGAGGCCGTGCTCTTCTCTACCCACACTGTTACCTTTGGGCTCCTCACCACCGGGTCAGCGGGCAGAGGGCGGGTGGGGGGATTGGGCCGGTCAGCGAGCTCAGCCTGAACAGAGAGAGGGGCAGTGGCTATGAGAGCACAGCCAGGGGCAGTGGGCATGCAGAAGCTCCCCCGATGGATTCAGGTCAACATGCAGAGTCAGCCAGGGGACAGGAGAGAATGGGGGCATGCGCGCGGAGGCGGGGGCATGCCAGCAGATGCCTTGCGGTAGGAAGGTGTGGGTCAGCCGGAGTCCTTGGCCGGCTGCAGTCCCGCCACGGACCACCAGATGGTGGTAGAAACCAAGGCAGGAGGCTCACCCTTTGCTGCTTCTGGGGCTCAAAGTGTCTGAAGGCTGAGGGGCACCCTGGTCACCTAATGAAGAGCACCACTGACAGGAAGCAGGGATGAGAACTGCAATTGGGCACCAAGCCTCCCACCTACCCTGGGCCAGGGCAGGAAATGGTCCAGATTTACCTGGAGTCTCTTAGGCACGGGGTCAGGTGGCAGCGGCCTGGAAGGGGGGGCCGGAAAGCCGAGAACAGTAGCCTGCTGAAAGAGCAGGAGGAGCAGACAGGCACAGGGCAGGCGAGGGGAAGCAGGGAGACAGATGTGGGCAGAGTAGGGTTAGGGTTAGTGCCCAGGGAAGATAGTCAGGGCCCCAGGGGCAGGGATACTGTGCATGCAGTTATTCAGCTGCATGCAGAGGGGTAACAAGTGGGGGGGTGTGCAGATCACCTCCATACACACACTCTTGTAGTCAGACCCACAGGGCTCAGTGCAGAGACACTCACCAGCCCTCTACACGTGGTGACCCAGCCTCACTGGGTTCTGGCACACTGAAGGCCATTCTGAGCACCACCCCCCTCATGCCCTCCAAGGATCACTGCTGAGGGCACAGACAGACCCACCACTCAAAGTCACCAGCATGGCCAGCTGAAAGAGCTCAGCAGAGCCTTCTCTAGTAGACTTTCCTCCCCACTGCAGTCTGCACTCTACTTCTCTGCCCGTAACCAGGGGAGGGTTGGGGGACAGAAGGCTAGCCCCGCTCCTCTGACAGGCCCTGGGGGCATGCTGGCCTTTCTGAGTCTAGAGCCTTCACTGTCCACCCCCAGGGCCTAAGCTGGGTGCTAGGCCAAGGTGGGGCCCCTCTTCTCTGGCATCCAGGACTCACCTTCCTGCCTGGCATCAGCAGGGCCCTCTGTGGGGGTCCTGGCCGTTCAGGGGTATCAGATTGGGCTGCCCTGAGCATCAGTAAAGGCAAAGAGGAAGAGAGCCCAGCCTCAGACTCTGTTCTCCAACCTTATGCCATCCTTGAGTGGGGCTTGCCCCTTGAAGCCCCTTGGAGAGAGGCCTGTGTACAGTTTAGGTCAAATCAGGTGGGGGAACTTGATAGGCCTGAGGGAAGGCCCCACTTATCAAGCACAGAGGCTCCTGGGGAGAAATGGCCCTAGCATCCCAGCTGCTACCTGGGGGGATCAACATACAAGGTGAAGGATTAAGGAGTGTATGTAGGGAAGGGAGGTGTGTGGGGTGTGGTAGTCCAACGGGCTCAGGGCTTAGAACCAGGTGGCAGGGGCTACAGAGGTGAGAGCAGCCTTTAGAACTGAAGGAATTGGTAATAGGGAGATGATGCTCATACCTGTACTGGCAGTTGGATCCCTTGAGCTGGCATAGTCGCTGGTGCAGGCGGGTACGGTACCAATAGCTGGCACCAAGCAGCACCAGGACCAGTAGCAACAGGAGGCTGAGGAGCAGCCCTGTGGTCAGGGAGCTGGTTGCTGTAGGGTGAGGTCCGTTTAAAGGGGGCAGGGCTAAGAGCTCTATACCCATGAAGGAGCAGGGGGCAGGGAGTGAAGCACAGTGAGCAGAGTAAGTAAAGGAGTCAGAAAAAGAGGGCCGAAGTGGAAAGGTAAGGAATGAGCTGCTCTGCTCCCCCCCCAGCTGCCCCTGTCCCCACCCCATGCTACCTCTTAGCTGGGTGGTGCAGTCAGGCGGTGCCCAGCCCTCCTCACAGTGGCACTTCCTATTGCTGTCACAGACCTAGGAAGCATAAAGTAAGCAATGAGGGGCTCTACACTCAGGAGGCCATCATGGGAGGATCACTACTTGAGCCCAGGAGTTCAAGACCAGCTTTGGCAACATAGTAAGGTTTCAAAAAAAAAAAAAAAAAAAAAAAAAAAAGCCAGGCGTTGTGATGGGCGCCTGTAGTCCTAGCTACTCGGGAGGCTGAGGCAAGAGAATCACTTAAGCCTAAGAGTTTGAGGTTGCTGTGAGCTATGACGCCACAGCATTCTACCAAGAGCAACAAAGTGAGACTCTATCTCAAAAAAAAAAGCAAACAAAAAAAGAGGGGCTCTGCACTTTGAAACTACTTCTCCCCCTCTAGCTTTTCAAGAGCTCAGATTTCCCAACATAGAGTCATGCTGGGGATGATAGATAGAGAACCAGAGCCCTGGAGAGAAGTCTTCCATGCCAAAGGAAGGTAGATCAAACTAGCACTTACTGAGGGCCTGCTATGTGCTGGGAGCTTTCATACTCGTCTCATGCACCCCAGGACGTGGGTCCTACTTTGTCCCTTAGATAATGAAGAAACTGAGCTCAGGGAGGTTAACAGCCTGGCCCAGGTCACACAACTAGAATGTGCAGCAGGGATTAGAACCAAGGTAGGTCTGTTTCCAAAGTCCATTATCCTGTTCATCCCTGGGACTCTCTACTCCACTTCCATTTCCTTCATCCCAGCTCACCCCATGTCCATGGCATTTGCTTCGACATTCCTGTGCTCCCAGGAGATCCACTGGTTGACATCGACGGGCGATGCATATCTGTACCATGGGGAGAGAAGAGTGAAATTTATATTCCCATAAAGCTTTGCTGTGACTGGGAGGCCAAACAAAGCTGAGGCCACATCCTGCTTGTATAGATGGGGAAACCAAGGCTCAGTGGGATGGCAGGACTTTGCTCCATTTGAAGTAGGGATCTGACTTCCTCAGTCTGTGCCTATTACACTCTTGGATGGTCCAGATGTCCCTTCCTACCTGGTCTTGCCCACCCAAGCTGCTCACCAGGCCAGGGCCACAGGATGTGCCAGGCAGAGTCAGGAGGGGCTGGTCCACGTCATTGCCCAGGTCCACATGCACCCAGCTGCAATTCAGCTGGGTCCCATTTACTTCCAGTGTCTCCTGGAGCAGATCCCAGGCTAAGCCAAGCAGAGGCTGAACTCTACCCCCCTGGCACTGGAGCTGCCCACAAATGGCATCTCTGAGGGGAGGGAGAAAGGGCACGCAGTCAGTGGGAACAAGGCCAAGGCTCCCACAAACCTGGAGGAGGAGCTAAGTCTCTCCACTTACCTAGGGGCGCAGGGCATGTAGCTGCCATTGCTGCTGCGCCCACAGCTCCCAAAGGCATTACCCCGAGTGTTGGCTGTATGGAGGCAAAGGGGCATGGCAGGCTGGGCCCCAGGTCCCCAAAGTGATTGGCATTGCTGAGTATAGGAGGCACAACGCCCGTGCATGCATACAGCCTGTCCACCAGCGCAGGGTTCACCGTCCCCTAAGCTGACATCAGGGGGACACTGGGAGCTATTTCCAGGGCAGAACTCGGGCAAGTCACAGTCGCCTCTGGTAGGGCGGCACTGCCAGCCAGCAGGGCGCAGCTGTGGAGGATGGGCAAGCGTCAGAGTGGGTGCTGGGCAAATTCAGCCAGGCCTGAGAATCAGAATGAACCTTTCCACCTTGGCCCCTGGCAGATGAGCTCTGGGAGAGCAGTCTAGACTGTGCCTACCTGGCAATTTTGACAACACGGTCCATCAGATGCACACTGTGCCCCTGGCCTGAGCTGGCAGGTGACATAATCACAGCAGGGATCAGTGCAGTCCTACAAGTGAGGGCATCAGAGAAACCTCAGAGCCTGCCTCTAGCCAATTCCTCCTTCCTGAGGACAACCCAGGATGCCCAAAGCCCAATAACCCATGTGCTTTCCACAGACAGGGATGTTGGGGTGGGGGAGGAGCACGGGGCTTACATCTGGGAGGCCACAGTCACACTGTTCACCAGGCTCCACAAGCATATTTCCGCAGAAAGTGGCCAGTGGGGGAAGGCTGGGCAGCCGCTCAAAGAGGCAGCTGCCCATGCCATCCAGGAGGGCTTTCTCCAGGGCCTGTCGGCTGCAGTTGCTGAAGTTCAGGCCTGGCAGGAAGCTGTGGAGGGTAGCAAGGAAGGTTGGTGCTGTGGATCTGGCCCCGCCTTATCCCTTCTCTACGTCCTGCAGCAACTTACTCTGTGGAGGCTTCCATGATGCAGCTCTTGGCTGGGGCTGGACCTGGACAGGGGCAGCTGTTCCCAGGTGAATCATGGTCCAGGCCTAGGCTGTGGCCCAACTCATGGGCTATAGAGGAGGTGACTCCCAGAATGCTTGTAGAGTGGTCCTGTTATTGGGGAGGAGTACCCTAGATCCAGCCCCAGCTCAGCCTACCTCCACCACAATGCTCAGCCCACTCTGTCTGACTTCTTAGGCACACAATAGGAAATGCTTCCCTCCTTAATTGCTTCTACAGTAGGAGAAAAGCCCAGGCCTGGGTGGTGGGAAACCTGGGTGCTAGCTTAGCTCTGTCCCCCTCTCTTGCTGAGTAACTGTAGGAGATCACTTCTGTTTTGGGGCCTCAGCTACCCCACTACCCTCCTTCAAGAAATGGAAGACTGCACAGGTGGGGACTGTGTACATGGTAAAGAGCTGGCCACCCCCACACCCACAGCTTTGAGGGTAGGCAACTTTGTGGAGTGTTTCAGTGAGTAAGTAGTACCACACTTGGGAGAAACTGAATTGGGAATGGGGAGGAGACTTGTAAATAACTCACCATGTTCACACCTCCTGAAAATTCAGGAGAACACATGGAGTTCTGAATGGCCATGCCAACCATAGGCCCATTGAATGAAGTACCGCTGTGGAATGAAGAGGTCAAAGGTGAGGGCTGAAAGCCATGGTGATCAGAGCTTAAGGGCCTGAGATAGGGAGTTGAAGGCAGAGGGTGAATTTGGCCAGGACAGGGTAGAGTAGAGTCAGGCCCCTCTGGCTGGACCTGGGGGTCTTACGTCACCAGCTGGGCACTGTCATGGGGCAGTCGAGGTAGCAGATCTGCCTGGCGCCAGTGGAGGAAGTTATGCAACGTGACAGCTGGATCTGGGCTTATCTCCACCAGGTCACGATGGATCCAGGCTTCTAGGCCCACTAGGGCTACTCGTACATTCAGGGGCCGGAAGAACTGAAAAAGAGCTGGGACTCAGAAGAGAGGCTGCCATGGTCAGGGGGCTGAGGATTGCTGTCCTGTCTGACACTCACTGTGTCCAGCAGGAGGGCTACTTCCAGTGTGCGGTTCAACAGGTACTGGAAGTCTGGGTACTTCTGGACCTGTGGGCCAAGAGAGATGACTGTGAAAGGTGGCAGGGTGGGTGGGGGAAGGGGAAGGTATGCAGGGGCCAGCAGGCTCACCTCTGAATGGTCAGCCACAATCACCAGCTCAATAATCTTGGTCTCTGTTACCACATCCCGCCTCCACTATGGATAAGATGGAAGAGTATAAGGCAAAAGTATAAGGCCGCCCATGGCCAGCAGCCACATAGGGCTGACCAAGATGCGTCCACTCCTATCTGTGTGGTCAGACAGAGGAGGGTAGAGAGCCCATTTTACAGGTGAACTACTGAGGGCCAGAGAGGCCAGAGACTTCCCAGGGACCACCAGGAAGTAATATGGTCTACTCCCAGTGTGAAGCCAGGGGCAGACTCCTGCTTTTCTGTCTCCAAACACAATGCTTTTTTCCAAATTTTAAAAAATAATGATAGTAAAAAATCAACAATAATCAGTACTCTCAAAAATGTCCCCAGCACAGTTCAAGGCTATATAAATATATATATATGTGTGTGTGTGTATTCATTCATTTAATTTTTCCCAGAAACCCTATAAAGCAAGTGGTTTTATTATCTCCATTTTAAAAATTAGGAAATGTGAGCTCGGCGCCTGTAGATAGAGTGACAGCCACATACACCGAGGCTGGCAGGTTCAAATCCAGTCCAGGCCTGCCAAACAATAATGACAACTACAACCAAAAAATAGCTGGGTATTATGGTGAGCGCCTGTGGTCCCAGCTACTTGGGAGGCTGAGGCAAGAGGTCGCTTAAGCCCAAGAGTTTGAGGTTGCTGTGAGCTGTGAGGCCACGGCACTCTACCCAGGGCAACAGCTTGAAACTCTGTCTCAAAATAAATAAATAAATAAAATAAAAATTAGGAAATTTAGTTTTTATTGCTCTATAATTGGTAACTGCATTATCTGTAACAAAGTGAGAGTTCTCTGCAGAAGTGATCATAAGACAGATGAAGAGTGTGAGCCAAATACCTGCTCTCAACCCTGGATATGCCATTTATTAGTTGTATGGCCTTGGGCAAGTCACCTAACCTCTCAGAACTTGTTTCCTCATTTTAAAGTAAAGCTACTGATAGCATCTACCTTCTAGGGTTGCTGGGAAGGGTAAGTGAGAGAATGTCACAAAGTTCACCATGGAAATTGTTCCATTAGCAGGAGCTGTTGTTATTGTCAACACATAGCTCTGAGAGCCCTCCTCCCTTTGCTCCTTACCCTGTGAATGTGGCGTTGTCCCTTTGGTGGAGCCCAAGTGGGCACAGATGAACGCCTGCTTAGGGTACAGCTGTGGCCTGGCAGGAAGAGGTCTTGGATCCGGGTGATAATGGGAGAACCCTGAAGGTTTCCAGGCCCCAGCTCCAGAGTATAGCTTCTTTCTGGAGATAAGACCACTAAGCCCCTAAGGAAAGTGAAAGGTAGTCAGAGAACATTTTGCTCCATTCCTGGTGTCCCCTCACTCTCTCCACCATCATGGAATCTACCCATTATACCTGAGCCCAGAGCAGGTGCAAATGGACACCCAGGAGTCTGCATGGCCCTGCACTCCTCCCTGGTAGCAGCAGTTCTCCTATAGCAGAAAAACACAGTGCTATCCAAAATGGTAGGCAAGATCTGAACCCAGTAATCTACCTTGTTGGTAAAGGTATACAATCCTTATATCTGTCTTTCCAAAGCTGACACCCCCAGATGGTCCCTTCCTCCTTCCCCCAGGCCAGAATCTGGGCACAAGAGGGCCCAACTCACCAGGGTGTGTCCCTCACTGACCACCCGAGTACCATTGGGCTGGTACCACACCAGGGTTGGGCGTCCTAGGACCGATTCCCTGTGGAGTGAAGAAAAAGGAGATTGGTATTAAGTCACCTTCCAGGTTGGCATAATAGCAAGTTGAGGCCTTGAGGTGATGGGGAAGTTGGGGACCAGGCACCCCCCTCCCCCTTCCCACTTTCTTGTGAGGCAGCAGTGTATAGCAGTTGGGCCACTGAACATGTCAGGCTATCTGGGTTTTAACCTGGCTTTCACCATACTAGCTGTGTGACCTTGGCCAATATCTTCATATTGTGCCTCAATATCTTCATAGGTAAGATGAAGATAATAATACATATTGTATGGGCTCAGCGCCTGTAGCTCAATAGCCAGGGCGCCAGCCATGTACACCAGAGCTGGCAGGTTTGAATCCAGCCCAGACCTGCCAAACAACGACGACAACTACAACCAAAAAATAGCTGGGCATTGTGATGGGTGCCTGTAGTCTCAGCTGTTTGGGAGGCTAAGGCTAGAGAATCACTTAAGCCCAGGAGTTTGAGGTTGCTGTGAAGTGTGATGCCATAGCACTCTACCCAGGGCAACAGCTTGAGACTCTGTCTCAAAAAAACAAAAAAGTATTGTATGAGGTTGTTATGAGGATTAAATGAGCACAAGCAAAGCACTTAGTACCCAGCACATAGTAAATTTCATCCAAACTGTCTGCCATGTGACTATTATTACAACCATCATTGTTACCTATTCTGAAGCAGCTCCAGGATATGACTCTCACCGTCCAGCTCCAATATGATCCTTAGGGGCTCAGGCAGACTTGTCTGTGGGCACCAGAGGGCATGTCATTCCCTAGACATGCCTGCAACTCCTACCCTACCTACCTGGAAAACCTCAGGCCCTCAGGAGATCACCAACAATTAGACTACATGAGATTATGGGTGGGGGCCCCCAAGGGAGGGGCCAGGAAGCCCTGCCTGGCCTGGGGCATTGTTCTGAGGGGTAGTGTGAGGAGGTCAGGGAAGGTATCTGAGCTGCCCTCCTCCTCGGCTTCCTGCCTCTAGAGGAAGCATCAGAGAGGACCCAGAGTAGGCCTCAGCCCTTCCTCTGACTCAGCTTTAGAGTGGGGGGTATGAGGCCCCAACCCTTTCCCACTCCCCTCACTGAGAAAACTGCCAACTTGAGATGAAGAAGGCAAGTTGGCTTCAGAATTTCCCCTGTGGAGATGGATAGGTTGGGTGAGGCTGAGGCAGACAGATGTGTAGGAGGGAGAGGGAGGTAAGTGAAGTCAGGTGCTGGGGTGTGGTGAGAGGGCCCCCACAGCAAGGGCTCCTCACCAGTTCCTTGGCCAGGGTTGGTCTTGAGATACTTGGGAGTGATGGTGGGTGTATGTGTTTATGGGGGGGTGGGGGGTGAGGAGCTCACCTGAAGCATCTCTGCTAGACTAATCAGGAGGTTGTCCTGGAGGACTTGGGGCTCCAGGGTGCCACTCAGGGTTCTCTCTGACCTTGCCTGCTGCTCCTCAGTGCCACCTGCAGGGTCCCAGGACACCCCAAGATAGTGCTGAGTGAATGGACAACAGACCCATCAGCTCCCAGCACATCCAGGCTTAGGTGAATGCTGGGACTGAAAGAATACTGGAGGGAAGGGGTTTCTTCCAATGTGTGCTTTCCCGCACCAACCTATCCATAAGTCCCCAGAGAAAGTTCAGCTAACCCAGCTTGTGGTGCCTCCTTGTCCTCCTCCAGCCAATCCCAGTTTCTGATAGGGACTCTCCCCTATTCCCACTCCCTCCCAAACACTGCCCTACCCAGAACGTCCTTTTAGCTCAAGACTGAGCTAAATCTTGTGGCCAAGTGCCCACTCACCCTCCCCTTCCCTCACAACCGAGATGCCAGGAACGCCCATTTCTGGGCGAGCAGTGCAAACACCCCCACCTCCCTAAAACTCCTCACGCCCAGCCAGGCACACCCGCTCCCCACAGCCTCCACTTCCCACACACAATGGCCCTCTCTCCTCTGGATACTCCACCCGCGCCTGCTCTCTCGGTCCCCAGACTGAGACAGCAGCGGGAAGTGAAAGTTCCAAGGAGGAGCTGCTGTCCCAGTTTCTTTCCTGGCCAAGTCTCCCTTCTCTTGGCTTCTCCCGCCTGCCGGGCCAGGTTTCTGGTGGCAGTACCCCTAAAGGAAGGTGCCTGATGCCTACGTCTGGGATAAGGAGAGAGAGCAGGGGCTAGAAAGAGTTCCTGTCACTAAACCCTATAAGAGGTGCCCACTGGCGCACTGGCACCGGGTGGAACAGTCAGCTAGGCCCCAGAGGAGTGAAGACGTCACGCCTAGGGAGCAGCGACCCTCTTTCCATGATCCTCAGGGGACGCTGGGCAGGGCCTCGGTCCCTGGTCCACAGGGACCACACAGAGGACGGCCTGGCCAGGTGTGGGGGGCACCGCTATCTCTCCTCTTTCACTCTCCCCGCCATCACCAAGTCACTAGGCCTTAGGCCCAGAACAGCAGACAAGGGTGGACCGCGCTCTTGTTGGGTTCTCCCAGAGTCTCCGGTCGACCCCAGTACCCCAACGCCTTCCGATTTCCCTGCACAACCTCCCAGTCCGCCCCTTGGCCCACTACAGGGTAAGTACTCACCTATACTTGGGAACAGCCAGGCGGGCAGAGGGCTGCCCGCGCCCAGGAATCCCAGGACCCACAGCAGCGCCAGCCGCATGGCAGCGGCGCCCTGGGCCGGGCGAGAACAGCAGGTGCGGGACCGCTCGCGAAGGAGCCGCCCGCGGCCGGGTGGGCTTGGAGCACCCGGCTGCGCGGCGCAGCCTCCAGGCTCAGTCCCGCCCCCTCTCACCCGGCCTGGAGCCAGACCCCGCCCCATTTAGGGGTCGCCCTCCTAAGGGCTCCGCCCCCGCCGCGCGCCTTTTTCAACAGAAGACGCAACCCACACGCGACGCCCGCCCCGCCCGCGCTCCTCCCACCCGGCTAGAGTCTGCCTTCGCCTCCGCCTCGGCTCCGCCCTCCACGAAGCCCCGCCCCCCGCCGGGCCCTGCAGAAGACACAACCTGCCCAACACCAGCTCCGCGGCTCTGCCGGCTCTCTTCCTTTCGTCAGCATTCACTCTGTAGAGCAGGGTAGGAGCGGGGGCCGGTCCGACCGGCTTGGGGGTCGCGCTTTCATCTGGCCCCGGGTCTGGAACCCTCCCTAGTGTCTTCTCTGTTTTCCCACCTAATGTCTGCGGCGAGCCAGCGTTCCCGACCACCGGCCCACAGCGCCAGGCGCACTTCGGTCACCGACCCAGGCAGGGCGCGCAGCAGCAGCGCACAGGGAGTTTTATTAAAGAGAACGGGGCGGGAGAGCGAGCCCGGCCCTTCACTCGGCATAGGTGGTGTCATCGTTGCTGTCACTGAAGGCGGAAGAAGAGAGCTCCTCGCGGGGTGTGCATGCTGGGCAGCGCTGCCGCATATCGTCCCAGCAGGACGGGCAATATACTGCCCCGCAGTCCGGCGTCTCGCACATGCGGGACTCGGGCGTCTCGGGCTCCAGGCATACCACGCAGCGCGGGCGCAGCCAGGGCCTCAGCAGTGGGCAGTGGCGGTACAGGACGTCCGCCAGCGGGGGGCGCTGTGGGGCGAAAGAGGGACTAGCGGGGCTGGACAGAGCTTTCTGCCTGAAATCTAGGGGCTTTGGCGACTCCCACGTGGACAGGGCTGCGTGGCTAAGACCACCGAGGAGGCTGGGGCAGGTGGTTCAAGACCACAGGTTCAAGACCAGCCTGAGCTAGAGCGAGACCCCCGTCTCTAAAAATAGCCGGGTGTTGTGGCGGGCGCCTGTAGTCCCAGCTCCTTGGGAGGCTGAGGCAAGAGCATGACTTGGGCCCAAGAGTCTGAGGTTGCTGTGAGCTTTGATGTCATAGCACTCTATCAAGGGCGACAAGTGCAACTCCTCTCAAAAAAATAAAAAGGCTTGGCGCCTGTAGCTCAGTGCTTAAGGCGCCGGCCACATACACCAGGGCTGGCGGGTTGGAACCTGGCCTGAGCCTGCCAAACAACAGTGACAACAACAACAACAAAATAGCTGAGCATTGTGGCGGGCACCTGTAGTCCCAGCTACTTGGGAGGCTGAAGCAAGAGAATCACTTAAGCCCAAGAGTTTGAGGTTGCTGTGAGCTGTGATGCCACGCACTCTACGGAGGATGAAATATTAAGACTCTGTCTCAAAACCAAACCAAACAACAACAACAAAACTCCCGAGGGAGCATGCTATGGCAGTGGGTTCTAGGGAGCCCCTGCCCCACTGCAGGGTGGAGCATGGGAGGACACCCCCTGGCCCCCTTTCTCCCAAGGGGAATGTCAGCAACTACTTTCCTGAAACCCCCATTATTGGTTCTATGGTGAGGCTGAGAGATGAGTAGGGCATGTAGACTGTCTCTATTGTTATCCCCTCTTTACAGAGGGGTAAATCTCAGAAAGGTGAAATGATGATCTCAAAGGCACACAAATAGTAACCAACCAAACTTGGCTGGACCCCTGTGCACTCATTACAAATCACAAGTCCGCTTCATTATTCACTCCTCCTCTCCCATACTCTGTCTCTCCAGGCCACTTTCTTAGGTGGTTCAGGAGGCCCCTCTGCCTGCCTGCCTGCCTGCAAGTTGAACCGCTTGGTTTGGCCTTCAGAGCCTTTCATAATGTGGTCCCTTTCTAGCCTCTGCTCCACTCTTTTACCCCTCTTCAGATGCTGTCTCTTGTGTCAGCTTCCCCTTAGACTAGCCCTGGCACTTGGCATTTCCTCTGGACTCTGAGTCTTTGCAGTTCTGTTCCCTCACCTTGTAATGACCATTTGCACATTCAAATACAGCTTACTTCAGGACCCTGTCAAGGAGGCCCAGCATGTTCTTGTTTGTTGTTTGCTTTTTCATAACACATTCATTCGTGCCCTTATTGTGTGTCATGGAGGCTGGAAGAGTCTAGGCACCAGAGGAAAAGTTAAGCAAACACAGCCTCACTTTTAGGAACTTTGTGTAAGAATGGCTGCCACTCATTGTTTATAATATCTGGCCCTGGACTAAGATACTACAAGGTAGTGGTTCTCGACCTTCCTAATGCCACAACCCTTTAATACAGTTCCTCATGTTGTGGTGACCCCCAACCATACACAATATGAGGAACTGTATTAAAGGGTCGTGGCATTAGGAAGGTTGAGAACCATTGCTGTAAGGTATTTCAATCAGTAATCATATAAGGCAGATAGTGTTATTATCATTATTTGTTTTTTAGGTGAGAAAACTGTTACTTGGAGGAGTGGTCACTTGCCCAGAGTCATGTAATGACAACAAGCACATATATAGGCTGGGCATGGTGGCTCACGCCTATGATCCCAGCACTCTGGGAGGCCAAGGCAAGTTAACCCCTTTAGCTCAGGAGTTCAAGACCAGCCTGAGCAAGAGTAAGACCCTGTCTCTACTAAAAATAGAAAAACTAGCTGGGTGTGGTGGTGGGCACCTGTAGTCCCAGCTACTTGGAAGGCCAAGGCAAGAGGATCACCTGAGCCCAGGAGTTTGAAGTTGCTGTGAGCTGTGATGCCACTACACTCTAGCCTGGGTAACAGAGTGAGATTCTATCTCAAAAAAAAAAAAAAAAAAAAAAAATGCAAGCACCTACATAGAACTCTTGCATGCCAGCACTAGGAGAGTAAAACTCATTTAATCCTTACAACAACTTGATGGAATAGTTAATTCCATTCTATGGTAGGGAACAGCTAAGACACAGCAGTTAAGTAATGTGCTAAACATGAAACATTTGTCTTGGTAATAGGAGGTGTGAGGACTCAGAACCCAGGACCTCTGGCACTAGAGCCCAGTAACTAACCAGCACTTTGTACTGCTGTCTAGTGAGTGGGCTCTACAGATCTGTCCAAGCAGATGGAGAAATAGGTTCAGTGAAGACCTTGGCCAAGGTCACATAGCTTAATGAAGAAGTGTGGACTGGATATGGTTTTTCTGATTTTGTGCTCTTCCTATATACCACATGCCTCTGCCTGAGGCCTCTCCTCCTCTGAACTGCCCTGAGCTTCTTGTCTGTAGCCCTTTCAATAGAATCTGTGGCTTTGCCTTGAGCACCTTGTTTCTGATGAGCTACTCCTACTTTTCCATGATAAGACTATCAGATCTGAGTCCCCTTTTGGGTTGCTTCCTAGTGGTCCACTGGTGTCTTAGGCTGGGCTGAATCCTGCAATACAGATATGGACACACCCCTGCCTTCCATGGTCTGGATAACTGGGGCACTTAGCAAATGTCAACCAGGAGCGAGTAGGTCTGGGACCACTGGTAGCTGCTGGGTGAAATGAAGGAGCTGCACCTCTCCCATGGTTCTTAGGCCCAGCCGGGAGCTGGTCTGCATGTGCAGGCCGGACTTACCTGAGTCTTTTGCTGTCGTGCCCGCCTCACAATGGCAGCCCTCCTCAATTTGGTGAAGGCTGCTCTCTTCTTCAGCAGGTCATTGTAGAGGAACAGGATCCGCTTCTTCTCTCTCTGGAGGCAGGAGGGGGGCCAATGATAGTGACAGTGCTGAAGAGGACGGCACCCCTCCAGGTGGAGTTGGCGGGGAGCTGGGTGTAGCATGTGTAAGCGTGTTTGTGCACGAGTGTGCCTGTGTATGTAGCCATGTAGGAGTGGAAAAGTCTAGGAAAGGGCACACCTTGGGGAAGAAGAAGGCTGCAATGACCCTCCGGAGTCGGTAGCCAAAAGCCTGTAGCAGGCAAAGACATACTAGCAGGCCAGTTGGTAGCACAGCTCTCCAATAGGCCCTGGCATCCAGGCCCACAGGTTGGGGCAGGCAGGCTAGGGGAGAGGATAGGCCCATCAGGGGTCTGGTCAGGGCCAGGGCAGCCTGGGTTGAATCCCCATCCAGTGGGAAGTCCCCCTGCTTTCCTCCCGCCTGCCCCTGGCCCTTTAGCACCATGCCATCAATACTGCAGCCACTGCCATGAGGCTGATCTTGATAATTTCCATCATGACAGAAGGTTCTATAGGATAGTGCTCTCTCGAGGTCTGGGACCCTCCAAGCCCCAAGACCCCAGCTTCCAGACTCCTTTACCTCAAGCCTGACATCTCCAAGCGTTCCCAGATGTGAGCCCTGCCCTTATTTCTCCAACTTGAGCTTGCTGGGCTCAATCTCACCACACCCAAGGCCCAGTCACCAACTCTTTTTTTTTTTTTTTTTTTTGCAGTTTTTGGCCAGGGCTGGGTTTGAACCCGCCACCTTCAGCATATGGGGCCGGCGCCCTACCCCTTTGAGCCACAGGAGCCGCCCAACCAACTCTTGACCTTGGAGTCTTTTGACCCTTGCCCTCAGTTCCTCTGATCAAATCTTCAGTCTCACTCACGCATGTTGTTTGATTCCATCACTGTTTCTGAGGAGGTGTTCAAGGCCCCAATGGTTTTCCTGAGAAGCCGGGCGAGCATGGAATCTCCCTCAACCTTCACCTCCAGTTTGTGGCTGCCTGAAGCCATGAGTGCAGTGTGGGGGAGTCAGAAAAGAGCTGGAGTTAAGGGGGTAGAGCAGGATAGGGCTGGGTGTTGAGGAGGGTCAAGACATACAGATACTTCTTAGCTGCACAGGGTAGTCCACCACGTCACTGAGCCCCAAATCCTCCTTATTGTAAAGGTAAAGATTAACTGAGCCCCCCAGTGACAGTTGTCAGGTTGCAAGACTGAGATTTAACCTTGAGGACAGGGAGGAGCTAAATCACAGAAAATGGAATGGAAGGCTGAACATGGTGGCTCATGCATGTAGTCCTAGCATTCTGGGAGGTTTGAGACCAGTCTGAATTAGAGTAAGACCCCGTCTCTTAAAAAACAACAACAGGCTCAGGCGGCTAGGGCGCTAGCCACATACACAGGAGCTGGCAGGTTCAAATCCAGCCCCGGCCAAAAAACAGCCCTCAGGTTTGGTCTTCCTTGAGGCACATGTGACTGATCCTTGGGCATTGTGGTGGGCACCTGTAGTCACAGCTACTTGGGAGGCTGAGGCCAGAGAATCACTTGGGCCCAGGAGTTTGAGGTTGCTGTGAGCTGTGATGCCACAGCACTCTACCCAGGGCGACTCTGTCTCAAAAAAAAAAAAAAAAAATTAAAAAAGGACAACAAAACACTAGCAGGGTACTGTGGTGGGTGCCTCTAATCCCAGCTACTCAGGAGGGTGAGGCAGGAGGATGACTTGAACCCAAGAGTTTTAGGTTGCTGTGAGCTATGACACCATGGTGACAGAGTGAGACTGTGTCTCTGACCGGTGGCTCATGCCTGTAATCTTAGCACTTTGGAAGGCTGAGGCAGGTAGATTGCCTGAGCTCACAGGTTGGAGACAAGCCTGAGCCAGAGCAAGAGCTCGTCTCTAAAAATAGCCTGGCATTGTGGCAGGCACCTGTAGTAGGCACCTGTAGTCCTGCTACTTGGGAGGCTAAGGCAAGAGAATCAATCACTTGAGCCCAAGAGTTAGAGGTTACTATGAGCTATGACATCATAGGGGTGACAAAGTGAGACTCTGTCTCAAAAAAAAAAAAAAAAAAAAAGAATGAGGTGGGTGGTTGCACAGGGGGTGGTGTTTCCTGGGGGCTGTCTCTCCAGCAAGCCTGGGACTTGGGAGTGGGGAGGCTCACTGTGGAAGGAGTACTGCAGGAAGGAGTGGTGGCTGATGGTGTCGAAGATGGAGTAGAGAGCACCATCGAGTCCGCACAGCACCAGCAGTAGCAGCAAGAGGGGCAGTGTCTCCAGGAGCTCCCTTACCTGCCCAAAGAGCAGGAGGGTACACCTGGGTGTGCTGCCTGCCTGGGGACAGAGCACAAGCTGGTGCCTTCTGCCTCCACCCTCGACTTCATCCCTGTAGTTGCATCTAGAAGCCTACTCCTCACGTCATCCTCACCACATTTTTCATTTCCGAGCCCTGGATAGTGGGCTTCCAGGGGAAGATGAGAGTTTTCGCCTCAGCTTTGCGCAGTGGCAGCAGCGTCGATTTGCCCTAAAAAAACATGTTTGCACAGTTAGGAACCCAAAGGCGTGATGCCATGCTTTCCTGGACACGAAGCACAGGGCACACAGCAAGGCATCCTTGGGCAGGACCATGCCTGCTCACCAGCTGCTTCCTACGTTCATCGATCTGACAGAAGTAGGTGCTGATGTATACATTGTCAAAGCGAATATCCCGATTATAGCTGTCCATGTAGGAGAAGGACCTGTGGATGGAAGGGCAGGGATGTCTCTGTCTCTTCCTGCAGGTTCTTTTCACATACCCTCAACTATGGGCTTCCTTGAGGCACATGTGACTGATCAGACAGCACTCACTGAACACCACTTATATCCTCAGCACTGTGCGAGCAATAGTGACAGCAAGGCAACTCTGCCCTGCCTTCCACACAGTGGGTGAGGCAGGACTTGGAGGCAGGCATGGCCAGCCTGTGCAGGAGGGAGTGTGTGCCCATGAGGTAAAGACAGGCAAGCAGCCCACAGGAGGAACAGCACGCAGAGGCACAGACATGGGAACCTCCTCAAGGCTGCAGGAGTCACCTACTCCACCGTGACTCCCTTTGTCTACCTCTTGAGTCCCTGCCTCTTGGCTTTATCTGCAGATGGTGGCTTTACCAAACCACCATCTTTCTTCCCTGAGCACACCCTTTCTCTGCCCTGGCCACCCTTGACCACAGTTGTGTTGTGTGAGGTGTGCGTGCGCACCTGTGTGCAAGTGTGTGCATGCCCTCAGGCGAGCATGTGTGAATATGTAGCTATCCTTTATTATCTCTCAAAGGCCCACGTACTGCTTCAGTTTCCTAAGGAAGAAATGTTAATTGTTGGAAATATGTTTAAAACTGTAAAAGTACAATAAGTAAACGCTGTAAAGTGTGAAACATAAGTTCCAACGATATTGGTTCTGGGGCCCTGTAAAAATCACTCTGCCTTTAAAATAGAAACTCTGGGCTCGGCGCCTGTGGCTCAAGCAGCTAAGGCGCCAGCCACATACACCTCAGCTGGCGGGTTCAAATCCAGCCTGGGCCTGCCAATCAACAATGACTGCTGCAGCCAAAAAATAGGCGGGCGTTGTGGTGGGAGCCTGTAGTCCCAGCTACTTGGGAGGCAGAGGCAGGAGAATCGCTTGAGCCCAGAAGTTGGAGGTTGCTGTGAGCTGTGATACCATAGCCCTCTACCCAGGATGACAGCTTGAGGCTCCGTCTCAAAAAAAAAAAGAAAGAAAGAAAGAAACTCTGTAACTAAATGCAAAGTCTGTGAGCGCCCCCTTGTGGAGGTACCCATGGTGGCAGTGTCTAAGTTTCCTGAGCCAATCTGCCTTCCCACTAGTTATCCTTTTAGTGAGTGACCTCAGCCAGGCTGAAAGCCTAGAAGTGGCTCTGGCCTCTGGGTCTCCTTCCTTCCCTCCTGAGCTGGTTCTGAGACCTATTTGCACCTTTCCTGCTTCCTCCTCCATTTCAAGCCATCTTCCTGCCATACCCTACCTTGACCAGGTTCTTGACCCAGCCTGTCCTTGCCTCCAACCTGTCCCCATCCATCTTGCAACCAACCTCAGTTCAGAGACTTCCTGCAGAGCCTTCCATACTATTTTGGTTATGCCTACTTCAGCCCTGTCCTCCACCCCAGATTCTGCCCTCTACATCCTACGATCCTTGCCCAAGGAATACCCTTTTTTCCTTAACCATTACTCCCTATCTGCAGCCTTACAGAATCCAGTTATGGCCCTTGCAGGGGCACCTCCTCAGCTCCCACAGCTGTCCTGGTAGTTCATAGTATGTCCCTTGAACCATCTCTGTCTTGTGGATGTCTCTGTCACCACTCCCACTAGCCTATGAACTTCTTGAGGACAGGAATATGGCCCCTTCATCTTTGCCCCTCCATGGCCCCAGAAACACAAAGGCACTTTCTTGCAGTCACTCTGGGCCCCACAACAGGGGTAGACAGAGAGTAGCCCCTGCAGTTGCCCCTTCCCAGCCCCTGCCCACCCCTGGCGCCTGGGGGTGGAGACAGAAAATAGAGGGTCCAGAGGTCAGGAGGGGAGCAAGAGCAGAGAGGCCTAGGCTGCCCAGCTGGATGCTGGGCTGGGTAGGGTTGAGGACTTTGTTCTAAATGGAGGGAAAGTAGCTGCCAACACAGCAGGCAGGAGAAAATGAAAGCATATCGGATGATAAAAATGGCACAAAGTCAGAGCCAAGGGGAATATGAAGGGCAAGAAAAAATCAAAAGTCAAAGCTAAATGTAAAAAAAGCCAGTTTTAGGATAAAGGCTGGAAGGAGGTAGATAAATGAAGACACTGCCCTTTCAAGATGGTGGGAACATGGGTAATGTTTCTTCTGACAGAATGTCCACTTTTCCTTTAACTCTGTATAAACAATGAACCTAACTTAAGAAGGCAAAGTTAAAGGGAAAAAAAATTCTGGTTCAGAGTTGGGGATGTGATCCGCAGTTCCATCTTTATCACCTCCCTCCAGGCAGGGCCCCCAGGGAGGGTGAAGGAAGGGCTGGGCTGGGGCCGTGGCTCACGAGTGGAGGACCAGCAAGAAGGTGCAGGACAGCAGTGCATGCAGCAGCTCCAGGGCTTGCTCCAGCCGGGCCTCCTGGCGCTGCACATACTCCCGCACCTCGGTGCTCACGGCCTCCCAGCTCGTGTTGAGGCCCAGCATGGCTGCCTGCTTCTCTTCCTGGTAGAGGCCGTGCACAGGTTCAGCCTGTAGCAGTCTTGCCTGGCCCACACCAGCCTCTTTGTGACATTTCTCCCCTGCAACCTGACTCATGTCCCCAGAATCCTCCCAGGATCTCCAGGAGTTGTCCCTTCTGCTCCCTACCCTCTCTGACACAGTTGTGCTCCCTTGCACCTGTATCAACTGACACCGGCTCACACCTAGCTGACCCTCCCACTGCATACCAGGCTGGCTTTGTGCCCTCTCAACACCAACACCATTTCCCTGCTTACCTTCCTCCCCCACCCTGTCCTGTCACCTCTTTCCTATGTCCTTTCATTTGTACTTCTCATACCCTATTTCCTAATGCCCTCCTCCCACTCTCTATATTCTCCCCCAACCAATGCCCTTGCTTCCTACCTTGAGGTCAATCCTGGCTGAGAATTCCCCATCTAGGCTATGGACAGATTGGTTGATGGAGTCATAGGTCTGCCCAAAGTTGCCTTCCACTGGGATGCGACCACGGCACCAGATCTCCATCACTGGTGGACACGTGGGGCCAGGTAAGGGCTCCATGGCCAGCCACCAGGCCCCCGCCTGGCTGGTCTGCCTACCCTCCAGTGGTCCTCTTCATCCTGCTTTCTCCTTTCTGCCCATGGCTGTCCACCACACTGAGTCTTCCTCTCTCTGCTCTCTTTGGATCCCCAGGAGCCAGTCCTGTTTACTCCTTCCCCACCCTTCTTAATCAAAAACAGACGCTAATAATGACTGCCAGTGTCTTAGAGCACTCCCTCTATGTGCTAGCTGTGTTACCTGCATTAACTCCTTAGATCCTCAAATACCCCTCATTGGATAAATGCTATTATTGTGCCCATCTTTCAGATGAAGAGATGAAGCCAGAGCTTTGCTATAACTCACCTTGGTTCACAAAGCCAGTCAGGGGATGGGCTGCCTGGGAGGGTGCTATGTCTTCAGAGCTTAGGTCCTCCCACCTGACTGCTTTCCTGTGCTACACCTCCCAGTGAGCCCCAAGGACTCAAATTCCTGGCCCTGGTGTTCCCTGCGCTCCTGCCACTATGCTGACCCTTGGCAATGCTACAGAAGAACTTGAACTTCATGGGCAGACAGAGCAGGTGATTGAGGAGAGGAACCCAAATGTGTTGCATGCACTGTTCATGCTTCTTGTCAAACCAACGGTGGCAGCTGAGTATGGCTTTGTTCACGACATCTGCAGGAAGGAGGAAGGGATGTTAAGGTCCCCACATCCTAACCTAGAGTCCCAGCCCTGCCACCTGCCCAGGGACACCCCTCACAGGAGCAGCGCAGCTTAGTCTTCAGCTCATACATCTTCTGTGTTGAGAGGCGGACTCTGGAGGCTGGGGCTTGGAGGGTCTCTACACCTTGGGCTGCCTCCTCTCTGTCTGTGACATTCTCAGGTGTGTAGCCAGCCTCACTATTCACCTGGGCATCCAGATCTTCAAAAGAAGTGGTGATGTTCTGAGTCTCTGCTTTCAATGATTCTTTGCTGCCCTGGAATTGGAGGAGGAGAGAGAGGGATGACAGGGTGGCAGGTGGGGATTTCTGCTGCCTGACAGCCTGTCCTCCCAACAATGGCCAACTTTATGCTCTTACCACAGGCTTACAGGGAGCCTAGGCCCTGAGACACAGCTTCTCACCTTAAATTTCCCTCCATCCATAGTCCATGGAGCTCCTCCTCTCCCTAGCTGCCTCAGCTATGCCCCAGATCTTAACTGCATTCATGTCCTAGGTTCCCACTTCCTCCTCCAGCCTTCCATCCGAGATTCTTACTAGTTAATGATGCCCCAGGTCCTTGGACTCACACTTCAACACTAATCTTTTAGACTATGCCTTCTGAATTCCCCAACTTCCAAACTCTGCAGCCCCCATCTCCTCAATTCTCCAACTCTCCAATTCTCCCAAATCCCCAATCTCTAGCCCTCACATACCCAGTTCCCTAGTCCCTTGGTCTTCAAAAATTCTGAACTACTCAAGGCCAAGGCCCCCAATTTTCCTATGTGTTCTATTTTGCTGCCTAGAGTATTGCTCACTCAGGGCATGTCCCAGTAACTGGAAAGCTCTCCTGGCATTTTGTGTCCCAGGACTAGGATACGTTCTGCAATGCTCAAAAACAGTTCTGCAGAAAATGCCAGCAGTATCCCCACTGGGAAACTGTAAAGCCAGGGTGACTGTTCCCAGCTCATGCCAACTTGGTCCAGGGAGAGGGACCCCAGGCTGCCTATGCAGAGTCCTGACCAGAAGGTCCTTGAACACGGCTCGCAAGGGGGCTGTGGAGATGCGCCATGCTGCCCGGGTGTTGTTGACCTGCAGTTCCACAGTGCAGCCCAGCGATGATATCACATTGTTAAGGTTGTGTCGCAGATTGGCCACTGGCCCTGGAGGAAGAGCCCTGGTGGGTCACCTCTCTGTAGAACCAATGCTTTCCCAAACCTGCCCCTCACCCTTGCTCTGTATTCAGTGACCATCTTCTAGAACTACACCATGACAGGGCCAGGTCTGTGAGAGGTCATCTCACTCAACCATTGATTTTTTTCACTCATGTAAACTGTGGAGGCACAGAAGTGGGGAGGAGCTCTCCTAGGGACACACAGCAATTTGGAGCAGCTGGGATTAGATCCCACCTTTTCTCCTTCCCAGGCCTGGCTCCCATTCCAATGGCCCACCCAGGGTCACTAGCCAGCACCCAGGGCACACACCCACCTTCATAGATGGCAGTCAAGGCGTATCCCAGGACAAAGAGCCTGCCCTCTCTGCCCAGCATCTTGGGTACCAACAGGAGGCTGGCACAGCGGATGTGAGGAGAGGTCCCCCAGCCTATGGCCCCCAAGCCTGTCAGGAGAGACCCCAAAGGTAGTAAGGTAGGTGTGGACGCCACCCCACCCATTGTGCTCACCACAGCACCCAACTACAGCAGTCCTGGTTGGAGCCACCATTGTCCTGCCTCTATGTCCATTCACATGGACCCTGATAGGCTTCCTAGGCCACTCGTTCATTCATTCAATTGCCACTTACAGAGCTCAACTGTGTGCCAGTCTGGAAGGGCGTGGAGAGATGACAGGAGGTTAAAAAGCCGCGAGTGTGTTGGCTTGGTGCCCGTGACTCAAGCTGCTAAGGCACCAGCCACATCCACCTGAGCTAGCAGGTTCGAATCCAGCCTGGGCCGCCAAACAACAATGATGGCTGCAACCTTAAAATAGCCAGGCGTATATAAGTGCCTGTTTGACTTGTTACTATTGCTAAATAAAGTTTGTATGTTGCATTTAATAAAAAAAAAAAAAAATAGCCGGGCATTGTGTTGGGCGCCTGTAGTCCCAGATACTTGGGAGGTGGAGGCAGGAGAATTGCTTGAGCCCAGGGGTTGGAGGTTGCTGTGAGCTGTGATGCCATAGCACTCTACCCAGGGCGACAGCTTGAGGCTCTGTCAAAAAAAAGCCACGAGAGTGTGCATAAGAGGTGCTTGTTTGTGTTAAGGAAGGACACTAACATGTTTCATGTCCAGCATGGAGCTGTACCTGCCCTAGGTGAGCAATACTAGCATTCTTGAAAGGAGCATGGTCAGAGGAGCAGCCAGAGAGCACCTGGGTATTCCCAGTGCTCTGACACCTGCAGCTCTTCCAACCGCTGCCTGGGATGTTTTCACAGTTTCACATGTGTCTCCTTGTGGTCTCTGCAAGGAGACAGGGAGCTCCTTGAAGCTTATAATCCAGGAGAGAGAGAGAGATGAGTAAACAAATGACTGCAACGCGATGTGCTAAGCACACAAGGGAGGCACTTTCAGAGAGCTGTGGGAGCCATGAAGGGAGGAGAAGTTTCTACAAGGAGGGGTGGGGCTGGGAGGCTGGACAAAGAGATGATGACTCAGCTGAGCCTGGAAGATGAGTAAGTGTTGTTAGGAGGTGCCAATGGCATTCCAGGCCAAAGGAACAGCATAAGCTGCTCAGGGAAGCTAGAAGATTCCTGTGTTGATGGAGTGTTTATCCAATGATCGCCAAATCAAATCTCAAATCTTTGTACTTCCCTCCATCTCCACCGCCCTCTTAGAGGATGGTAGCCCCATCATCTCTCACTGGGACTGTACTTTCTAACTAGTGTTCCTGCTTTCTCTCTTGCTACCTTATACTTCAATTTTCACAAAGGAGCCAAAATGATCTTGTAAAAGCATACATTGGATCATGTCCCTTCCCTGCTTCAAGCCATTCAGTGACTTGCTATCACATTTGGGACAAAATCCAGATTCCCTTAACATGGCCTACCAGCCCTCATGGTCTGGCCCCTGCCTATCTTCCAAGGTGATCTCATGAGACTTGGCCCTTCACCCACCACGTCCACCCACACAGACTGTTGCTGTGCCTTGGACGCGCCAGGCTCCTTCCTCCTCTCAGATCTTTGCCCCGACTGTGCCCTGCCAGGAGCACTCCTCCCTAGCTCTTCACACACCTAGTCAAACAGGCCTGTGGCAAACCCTACCAAGCGCCACCCACAGTTTTTTCTTCTTTTCTCCTCTCTAATACAACTTGGGTTTTGTTCAAGAGCAGTAGCCTGGCCCTGTCCTGGCTCCTGGGTCGGGGGGTAAATCTGGATCTGTCTAAACCAACTGTGGTATAACACAGCATTGAAAGGGACTTGTTCTGTGGTCTTGGCCATCTGGCCAGACTCAGCTGAGGACAATAGCTGACAAATAGTTGCCCTAGGTACTAAAGAGAGGGCCCTGGCACTGCTGGTGTCTTCCTTGGGCTCACCAAACGAGCACACAAGTCTTTCACTCTTGCCCAGCCAGTCCACACGGAGAGCAGAAACGTGAACATCCTGGCAGTGGAAAGAAGCGTCTGGGGGGGGGGGGGCACAGAGAGTCTGTGGAGAGCATGGGCGTCACACGCCAGAGACTCCAGGGTTCCAGGGCTCCGCAGGGACTGGCACTACAAGAAGGGGAATCTGCCTCATCCCTCCTGGGCTGGACCACTGCCAAGCCCTCAAAGGGTCGCCCAGAGCATGGGAGTCTGGGGGGTGTTTTTGGGTTGCTAGGCAGGGCCTCTCTTGCATGAGAGCATGGAGACTGGCATCATCTCTCATCAGGGCAGCCACACAGGGTCCTGCTTTCCCCGTGCGGCAGGACAAGAATGTGTGCATTTCCTCTGGGATGGGTGGACGTTTTTGAGGGGCAGCAGACCTGAGCTGTCTGTGAAGTTCCCCTCCAAGAAAGCAGCTTGCTTGAGGGACAGGTCCAAAAGTAAGAGGCTATGGGTGGCCTGTAGGAACTGAAGGGGGCTTCATTAGAGGTCAGCCAAGCAGAACTTCCCTTGGCAGAAGACTGGGCACTGCTAAGGTCCTCATAGAGCCTCCGAAGAGACCATACGAGCCCACCAAGACAGCCAGGCAGCGAGCACCTGCCATATACAGGGCACCACCAATGGAATTATAACAGCATTAATGACTCCAGACTTTTGTCCCTTTTCCTATTATTCTTCTAATCTCCTTTCTGACATCAGAAGAACCAAAAAGGGAAGGAAGTGGAGAAAAAAGTGAAAAGAGCAGTCCAAGGCCCTTTCTCTATAGCAAGGGATTGGACCTAGGCCAAGGGGTGAGGGTAGGGTGAGAAGGGAAGATGCTTGAAAATGGATCTGAGGTTAAAATTTTGATGTATAGAGTAGGTTGGACCTCTCAACCCCTGAAAATAAGTTATAATTACAGAAGCAGGGCTAGATCTTCTAAAGGAAAATCACCAGAAAGCTAAGCGTCTGTGTGAAAGGTCATCAACGGGAGGATATGTCTGAATATGGCATCAGAGCAAAAGTATCCACCAGGATTCATTCAACAAACTGATGATGATGCTAATTCCATCCCCTTGCCTGGGGTAAGCTCAGGAAAGGACACGTGTTGCAGTTCTGACCAAACAGTTGGGAGAGGAAGTCTTCTAGGGGGATTATAGGGAAGTTTTCCTTGTTCCGTAAAAAAGACGTGAGAAAGGGATATTCTATCCTCTCTTTTCTGGTGCTTGACATTCTTATATAGAGATATGATGTTTGGAGTTGCTGAAGCCATTTTGTGACCTGAAGAGGAGTGGGTGACAGGCCTAAGATGGCAGAGAGAACAGAATAGGAATACAAGTCCTGGGTGGGGTTAGTGAGCTGCTGAATTATCCAAACTTCAAAACCACCCTACCTTGAAACCTTTTACTATGTGAGAGAATAAGCTTTCTCTATGGGTAAACCACTTTCAGGTGGGTTCTCTGCTCTTGCAGCTCAATGTCTCCTGACGCAAGATTTCTGTTCAAACACACCTTCTATGAGAAGCCTTCCCTGGCTACTCAAGTGGGGGCAGCTCCCCAGGCTCTTTTTGTCACATTGCCTTGTTTTACTATTTTCATATAACTTGTTACCATCAGAAATGCTCTTATTTATCCTTCACTTTTCTTTCTTTCTCTCTCTCTCTCTCTTTCTTTCTTTCTTTTTTTTTTTTTTTTGTTGTTGTTGCCCTGGGTAGAATGCCTTGGCATCATAGCTCACAACAACCTCAAACTCTTGGGTTTAAGAGATCCTCTTGCCTTAGCCTCCTAGGTAGCTGGGACTACAGGTGCCCACCACAATGCCCATCTATTTGTTTTTTTAAGGGAAGGAGTCTTGCTCTTGCTCCGGTTGGTCTTGAGCTCCTAAACTCAGGCAATCCGCCTACCTTGGTCTCCCAGAGTGCTAGGATTACAGGCGTGAGCCACCGTGCATGACCTATCCTTCACTTATTATCTAACTCTCTTCACTGGAATGTAAGCTCCAAAAAGCCTGAGTGCTTGTCAGCCCTGTTCATGGCTGACCCCTCAGCAGGTGCTCAGTAAGTGCAGGTGAAAGAATGAATGAATAAAGGAACAAACTGAATTTCTTAGGTCGAGAGAAAGGATTATGAAGGGTCATGGGGTCTGGACTGTATCACATGGGCAAGGGAGAGTCCCTTAGATGGAAAAGAGTTCTTGAGGACTTTGTTTTCTTCCTTAAATTGGAACCCTTTTCTCTCTTGACCTCCCCCTAAAGCCCAAAAGGGGGCTGAAGCCACAGGAAGCTCTGGCACAGACAAGCTCTGACTCCTTCCTGGGCATGTGAGACAGGCTGTGTTTGGCCTTTGCCCAGCACTGACCAACCAAGCTGTACAGCATCAGCATCTTCTGCTCTTCTTGGATATTTATGGGGTTCACCAGGAGCTGAAAGAGACCTATAGGCACAGGGTGAAGCCAAAGGTCAAAAGATGGGTCCCAGCCAGAGTCTAGCCCCTGCCCACTCATACCTTTTGTTTCCATACTCACCAATGGCCAGGAGCCCCCCAGTGCCTGCCCCCAGCAGGAAAGCAGTGACAGGAAACTCGCCCAGCCGGCGCCACAGGAAGCGACTGTAGGAGACTGGCAGCCCCCAGCTCAGAAGCTTCTGCACCGCTGGGAGGGGACAGTTGCTCTCAGTAGCCCACTCCTCTGGCTGGGAGGTGGCTTGTGAGATGAGGGGTTTGCAGGAGGGAGAGAGGCTGGGAGAGGATGAGGGACCCTGAGGAAATGAGACTAGGCTGGAAGGGGCCGCTGAGTGAGAGAGGTGGAGGCTGAGGGACTCCCCAGTGAGGGAATGTGTGTGGGACCCATGTAGGAGATGGGGCAGAGGAATGGGGATGGGGTGAGACCTCTCCTGACTCACTGGAGTGAGGCAGCCTCCGTCTTTGCCCTTTGCTTCCATTCTGAAAATGTTTAATGTCCATGAGTCTGTTCTGGGGATGACCCTCTCATCCCAGAAGGCCCCGCAAGGCTTTCCTTGGACAGGAGGTTCTGGTGAGAAGAGAGAAGGGTGCCTGTCTCCTCAGTCTCACTCCCAGCCTAGGCCTGAGCCCTGTGTCTTTCACTCCCTCTGTTTTGAGATGTAGAGAAGATTAGACTCCTACCTATCCCGACACCAGTTCTTGGAACTGGGTAGAGGATTCCTAGATACATGCAGTAGAGCCCTTTGGAACCTTAGAATATGGTGAGAAATTCCAGGAGCACGGAACTTGGTAGGCCTCTCCTGGAGACGGACAAACCTTTGCTCTCAGCAGCCATGCCCCAAGTCTCGAAGGATGCTGAACGCTCCCTGTGGGAAGAGGAGCCTGGTGTGGCACGAGCTTTGGTCCGCAGTGTGGGGGGCTTCACCCTGGGCTTGTTGATGGCTACAGCCTATGGGCTCCTGGAGTTGTTGGTGGAAGGGCACAGCCCCTGGGGCTGCCTGGTGGGCACCCTCACTCTGGCTGCCTTCCTTAGCCTGGGCCTGGCATTCTCCCGCCAGGTCCGAGTCACTGTCTTCCTGCTGCTGCCCCAGGCCTTCTCCAGTGAGTCTGGCACCCAGGGAGGGGACCTATCCTAGAACAGGGGCTCAGGCAGGAGGGATCTTGGGGGAGAGAGAAGGTTAAGAGAAATATTCTGAAGGCTTACAAGGCCAGGGTCCTGGTTCTGATGGAGCTGTCACTTCCAGGGCAGGGCCAGACACTGCTGTTGGTAGCCGCCTTTGGGTTGGTGCTGCAAGGGCCTTGTGCCAACACCCTGCGAAACTTTACCCGGGCCAGTGAGGCTGTAGCCTGTGGGGCAGAGCTGGCCCTGAACCAGACTGCTGAAGTGTTGGAGCGGGCCAAGCAGCCCCTTGTCAGTGAGTGTCCCCACCCATCACCCTTGCTATCTCCCACTGGCTTCCGTAGCCCTGCATGTCCCGTAGTCCCCCAGCTTCATTCTTCTCTGCGGAAATTGTCTCCTATTCTGAAAACAGCCAGGACTGACAAGGACCTCTGAGATCTCTTAGAAACCCTTCCTGGGGCTCTCTGGCCCCTCCGCTGCCAGATTAACTACCTCCCAGGCACAAGTACCCAGGCTTGCCCCTTCTGGGGTAGCAGCACCTCTGGACTGCCTGCCCCAGGGCAGAGCGAGGAGACTCATGATACTCTGCCCCTGCCACCCAGGTGCTCTGAACAAGATTAAAGCTGTTGCCCGGAAGGCTAAAGAGGTGGCTGACCGGGTCCGCAAGTTCTTTCGGTCTATCATGGATGGTGTGAAACACATAGGTAAGCGCATTACCGTGTCTAATTTGGGGGGAGTCAAGCTGTACCCAGTCTTTTCACTCTCACCCCTCACTCCTGTCCAGCCCTCTTTGGGCTCCTCCTTGGGCTGACAGGTATCCACTGGACACAGAACAGCCAAACCTCTGACCATGGGCCTTTCCAGCTCTGGGTGTGGTGCTACTATTCCCCAAACTCCAACAAGTGGCTGTGGGTCTCTAGCCCTGGGTACCAGCCCCATGGTTTTTCCCAGCCAGGGCCCTGCGAAATGTGTGGTATTGGCTCCTGCACATCGGTGACGTGTGCAACTCAGAGCTGGGCAACCCTTACTTGAAGTGTGCCCAAGTTTTTGATGACGCCAAGGACAGATGCATGAAGGTCCTGCCACAAGTCTACCACCTGTGTTATGCGTTCATGCCCTTCAAACTGGTGCTCTGTGGACTTGCCAGCTGTGAGAAAGCCAGGCCTGGATAGCAGGGAGGAGCTGATGTGGGCAGGGGCCTGGTGTAGAAACGTGGGAGTCACTTGGGAGGGCTGGCTCAGGGGAGCAGGAGGGGAAAAATATGGAACCAGCGAAGATGTTGGACCCAGCATGGGGTGCACAGGGAGTGCACAGCAGCCAGTGGGGAGTGGGCAACAGAGAGGGGCTAGAAGGTCTTAAGCCAGTGGTTTTCAACCTTCCTAATGCTGCAGTGTATTTTCATTGTTGAAAAGAGGTCGCAACCCACAGGTTGAGAACCGCTGTTTAAGTAAATGTGGAGGACAAGGCGCCTGGTAGAAAGGGGGGCCCTGGGAGGTGGGGCCTGTCTCTGCCCTTCCTCCCAACACTCAGCAACCTCCCGCTCTCAGTGGTCCAGGTATTCTGTGTCATCCCTAAGTACATCCAGCCCTTCCTGCGCAAGACCATCGGCACCCGTGAGTGACCCCTCCTAACTCCTGCCACCCAGTGCTCCCAAGGGGTCTCCTTCCCACACCCTGGTATGGCCGTTCCCAGGCCGAGCTCCCATTCCACACATGAGAATGTAAAAGCAGGAAAGGACCTCAGGAGGTTCCCCAGGCCGATGTCTGTGCTGGGGAGGTGCCTCATCAAAGCTTGACTTCAGGGTGGTGCCCGTAGCTCGGTGGGTAGGGTGCCGGCCATATACACCAAGGCTGCGAGTTTGAACCCAGCTCAAGCCAGCTAAAACAACAATGACAACTGCAACAGAAAAATAGCTGGGCATTGTGGCAGGTGCCTGCAGTCCCAGCTACTTGGGAGGCTGAGGCAAGAGAATTACTTAAACCCAAGAGTTGGAGGTTGCTGTGAGCTGTGACGCCAGAGCACTCTACTGAGGGTAACAAAGTGAAACTCTGTCTCAAAAAAAAAAGCTTGACTTCAGAGCAGCTGAGAGCAGGACCAGGGCCATATGGAACACTTTTTACGTGCTGGACATAGGCCGGGCGCTGAGTATGCATGATGGTGGCCCAGATATGGGGCTTTGTCCCCTGCTCTGTAGGCCCAAGCACTGGGGCTCCCAGCTGGTCTGTGAGGTGCCAACTCCCTCACTGTGCACAGCTGCCCTCTCCCAACTCTCTTGTTCACTCTCCGGCACCTGCCCTAGCTGTGAAGAAGCTGATTAACCGGGTGCGTCAGGAGTTCGAGTTCAACATGACCATCACCCACCACTTCTCCGTGGATCTCAATGCCTCTCGGAGCCTGTCCCAGGTGGCTGTGGACCTCCACGAGGCTGTCAGCCTGAAGCTGCACCGTGTCCGGGAGGCCCTGGCTCTCATGGGCTACACCACACCACTGCTGCTCACCCTGCTCTACCTGCAGTGAGGCTGGGGATGGGGGGCATCCCAGGTGGGTGGCAGTGCCTGCAGGGTCTGGGCGCAGTGCTGAGGGCCTCGCATGTGCTGCACGCCCCACCAGAGCCCTGTTTTACCGCTACTGTTACCTGCACTGGGATCATTATGACAATGTCTACATCACTAGCCGGTTTCTAAGCATGGAGGCCGCGCGCTCTGCTGCAGGGCTGCCCACGGTGCTGCCGCTCAGCGCCCACGAGGCTGCTCACTATATCCAGCCAGGTGTGGTGCTAGAGGGGGGCTAAGGCGGCCAGGGCTTTCTTCAGTCCCACAGCCCAGACTCTGAGCCACTATGGGGCGGGGTAGGGGGGCAGAGGAGGGACAACTCAGAGCTTAAGGGAATTTAGAGCTGAGGGGAAAGCACAGTCCTTAAGGAGCTCTCAGCCAGGAGAATGCAGCTGCCCTGGAGAATGCAGACAGACCAGAAGGGCAGGAGGTGCTTCTGGGACACACAAGTGGGGCAGACATGGAATGGACAGTGAAGCTGGGAAGACTTTCTAGGATGGGAGCAGGAAGTATGAATATGCTAAGATGGAGGGAGGACCACCTTCAAGGTGGAAGCCCAGTAAAAGGATGACAGTGCCGCAGAAGGGAGGGTTCCTGAGGCCTGGCCCAGGAGGAGATGCTAGGCCAGCTCCTTTCTAGCCATAGAGCCTGCTGACCCTGAAGTTTCCTACCCTGGCTATGGGTCTTTATTACTTCCTTTTCTTTCCTCTTCTTGATGATCAAACAGGCCCCAGTTTGAGCAGGGACAAGAGCCTTCTCCAGGAGCTGGGGTCTGGAGGGTGGGAGCACTGGGGAGCACCCTTCTAACTGTGCCCCCCACTCAGGCTCCATCTTCCTGTCCCGATGGGAGCAGTTAGTTTATGTCATGGAGACCTTCAACCTCATCCGACACCTGTTCCTCGTGCTGCTCCTGGTCTTCCTGGACTACACTGTCTTCTGGGTGCTTGACCTGGCCCGGTACCAACTGCAGGGGGAGATTGTGGCCCGAAGTGAGTGTCTGTGCCTCCTCCTGCACCCACTGCAGCCTGGTCTGCTCCTGCATCCTCCCACTCCAGCCTTCTCTTTCTCCCTCAGCCCTGGAGCACTGCCTGAATGTCCCGAGTCACTGCTACTCACAGCCTCTGATGGTGCCCTGTTCCAACTCTATCCTCTGCCTAGTAACGCCTGTGTCCAGGTTCAGTTTGGAAAATAATAGAGCAGTTAAAGACGCAAGCTCTAGTGTCAGACTGGCTTGGGGTCCAAATCCCAGCTCAGTCCTTTACTAGGAGGTGACTTTAAGCAAGTTTCTTCACCTCACAGGGCTCCAGCGTCCATCAGAGTAGTGTGGTGACAATGTTAGCAGTCTTTCTGGGCTGCTATGGGGAGAAAATGAAATTATGATCACTGACCACCTGGTAGCCCATTGAGACCACTGAGAGTGTGCCACAGCTGCCAAGGAATGTAATTAATCAAACTGTGTGCCAGAGGACCAACAGAAAAAGTAAAAAAAAAAAAAAAAAAAAAAAAAGTCCAGGTGTGGTGGCTCGCACATAGCTGTAATCTTAGTACTCTGGGAGACCAAGGAGTGGCTTGGGTGTCTTGCTTAAGCTTACGAGTTCGAAACCAGCCTGAGCAAGTGCAAGACCTGGTCTTTATTCAAAATACAATAACTTGCCAGGTGCTGTGGTGGGCACCTGTAGTCCCAGCTACTCAGGAGCCTGAGACAGGAGGATTGCTTGAACCTAGTAGTAGTTTGAGTTTTCGGTGAGCTATGATACCACAGTACTTTACCCAGACCCTCTATTCTGTCTCAAAAAAAAAAAAAAAGCAAACAAAAGACAATCTCCAAATAAACAATGAAGTACTGAGTCCAGTGCCTGCTACACAGTCAGGGTTTCAAAACCTGTGAGCTCCATCTGTGGGAGGTCTGGCGGCTCTACTGCAGCTTCCCTACAGTTACAGGAAGATTTCTGTGGAGGGTGGCAGGACACCCCAGAATCCAGGAACTAGAATTATTGACATTTAGGGATGTGACCACAGAATTTTCTCCAAGAGAGCAGGTATACCCGACCCTGCCCAACACCGTTTATGTAGGGAAATGATGTTGGAGAATACAGAAACCTGGGCTCCCTGGGCTTCACTGTCTCTAAGCCAAACCTGATTATCTGTCTGCAGCAGAGGAAAGGGCTCTGGGGTGTGAAGAGATGTGAACAGCAGCAGGACACCCAGCTCCCAGCTGTGCCTTCTCATTCCATTCAAGACTAATTGTTTCCTTTTAGAAGATGGTACTGAGAAGATATGGAAGCTGTGACCTTGAGAATTTAAATATAGTGAAATGCTGGGAGAGTATGGAGTGGCCAGAGATGGTTGCCTTAACACCACCTGCCCCATCAGTGTCCTCCGTACCATCACGACCAGCTCCAGGCGAGCCAGGTTGCATGAGGTTAAAGTAAAATCCCTAATATGCAAAACAAACAAAAAAACCCTAATATGCCTTGGCCACTGCTGTTTCTGTGCTGGATCCTACACTGCTGAACCCCCTCATCTCCATGAGAAGGAGTTGATGTTAACTTGCTGGAGGAGGAGACACCATGAGAAGGAGAACCAAGGTGCTCATCAACAGCCAGCTCAGCCACGAAGCTCAGCTGCCCAGTCGGTCACTAGCTGACCACACATTCCTGAAGGAATCCAGATGAGACCAAAAAAATGACTCATCTGAGCACAGCCTAATATTGCTCACCTACCCAATCACAAGCTAAAAAATAAAATAAAATACTAAAATAAAATAAAATAAATGCTTCTGGGTGGTCATGGAAGAAGGGGATGGACTCACTGCCTATTAAGGTCATCTCAGATCTGGTGTCTGGTGGCCTGGTCAGGCAGACTAGACACCAATGCCACCAGGATGGACCGTGAGCCAGTCCCATTGCAGGGCTGAGGCCAGTCCCCAGGGCACCAAAAAGATATCAGAGGCCACTAGCTGGAGGTATGGGCCCTGCCTATGGTGGGATTGCTCCACTTCCCACCTTCCAGACTGCGTGGCCTCTTCTATATGGCTTAGGGGCAAATGCCACGAGCACCACTTACACAGTGTCTTTGTGCCAGGCCCCGTGTTGATCTCTATAACCGTGGAAGGGACTGGCTATGCTGGGAATATTTATCGTGACCTGGTGTCGGCATTTGACATCCTGCAGCAGGGCAACATCAGTATTTTGTCCCCGCGCTGCCTCCTGCGTCCCTCAGAGCCCAATGCCACTGGCTACCTAGTAATCGGTATTAACCACACTCTGAGGGCACTGGGGGCATGGACTGCTGGAGGGGTGGGAGGCCATGGGGCATGGCAGGTACCTCGTGCACACTCCAATGGTCACTGTGCTCGCCATGTTCCCAGGCATCATGTATGGCCTGTGCTTCTTTGTCACTCTGTTTGGCAACTACGTCAGTCGGCTGCGGCGTGTCATCTGTGCCTCCTACTATCCATCCCGGGAGCAGGTGAGCAGCCCCCACTCCTCCCCAGGATGGTAAGCTATGGCTGTCTTGGCTTTGGGAGCTTCACACTCTTCAGCACTCCCTCTCTGGCTGAACCCAATACACATTGTCTGGGCTGCAGGCCTTTAGACCCCAATGGGGCTTCCTAAGACAGCCCTTGCCTCCAAAGTTTTGTTAAAACTGGGGAACAGGGGCAGTGTTGGTACATCAAGGTGTTCATTTATTTTCTCATCGCTCAGGGATATGACCACAGAATTTTCTCCAAGAGAGCAGGTATGCTATGAGCACCTACTGCATGCTGTCACCAGGCTGGTTTCTGTGATGCTGAGATGAGCGGCATAGGCTGGAGCTCACAGGCCAGAACCAGATGTTGCAATTTAAGAAGTATTTTTATTTTTTATTTTGTTTTTTAAATTTTGGAGGACAGCATCTCACCATGTAGCCCTCGGTGGAGTGCAGTGGGGTCATAGCTCACAGCAATCTCCAACTCTTGGGCTTAAGTGATTCTCTTGCCTCAGTCTCCCAAGTAGCTGGGACTACAGGCACCCACCAAAATGCCCGGCTATTTTTTTTTTGGTTGTAGTTGTTATTGTTGTTTGGTAGGCCCGGGCTGGATTCAAACCTGCCACTCTGGTGTATGTGGCTGGGGCCCTAGCCACTGAGCTACAGATGTTGAGCCAAGTGATCCTCTTATCTCAGCCTCCTGAGTAGCTGGGACTATAGGCGCCCACCACAACATCTGGCTATTTTTAGAGATGGGGGTTTGCTCTTGCTCAGGCTGGTCTCAAACTCCTGACCTCAAGCAATCCAACTGTCTCAGCCTCCCAGAGTGATAGAATTATAGGTATGAGTCACCACTCTGGACCCAAGAAGTACTTTTTTTAAGGAATGAAGAAAGTGCTATGGGACCCCAGAGGAGAGCATGGGCAACCTCACCTGGGACATCCGGAAGGCTTCCCAGAGGAAGGAGCATTTGAGCCAAGCCTAGGAGAATCATAGGACAGGGACAGAGGAAAAGGCAGTGGTGGAGATGGGTGCAGCGGCCACTCAGGGTGGAGGAAACAGGGTCAAGTGGAACCCCATCCCTGACCATAGGAGAGGATCTCGTATCTCTACAACATACTTCTGAGTCGCCGAGCCAACCTGATGTCTGCCCTGCAGAGAACGGTGAGGCGGCGTGCAGCTGACCAGGGCCACAGGAGTGTCCTCCTCATCCTGGCCAGCCGGTGAGGACCCTGTCTTTTTCCTTTAGGGGTGAGGTAAAGAGAAGACAGAAAAAGAGCCAGAAGATAACAGGGTCACTGTCTTCCTAAGTGTCGAGAAGTCTGGTTGAAGAGGGTGCCCATTCCATGCCATTCACAGCCCAGGAAGAATTAGGATGAGAATTCTTAGGGGCGGGGTTGAAGGGAAGAAAGAGATTGTTGTTAGATGGGTTAGACTGCAGGAAGTCTGCCCTCTTGTTTGGAGGCTGGTGATGGATGGAATAGGAGGGTCAGCTGGGCAGGGCAGGGCTGCTTCTGTCTGTGACCCTCTCCTTAGGTACTCCTGCCTGCGTCCACTTGTCAACCAATTCTGGCCGCGCCAGGGCTACTGCCTGGGCTGTGGTAAACTCCAAGATGAGGAGGACATGGAGAACTTTGTGTCTTGTGGTACCCCGAATTGCCAAGGTGAAACCCCTCAGGAAATGTGCCTCTCACAACTAGTCACACCATGTTTGTGTATGATGATCAACTGTGGTCCTTCCTTTATGGACCTCCTGGCTATCTGGCCTCCCTTCAGTACTATGCTCATGCTCATTACACAGCACCCTCAGATGGTGCATTTTCTCTGCACTTGCCTTAGTCCTACTGGGTCTGAACAGGGTTTATATGCAGCAGTTCTCTGGTGCACCCCATGACAAGGATGGCCCCTTTAGGGCGAGATAGGGCAGCAGGGTCTGGAAACCAGGTAGCACAGAGGGGTGGGCAATCTCAAGTTCATCCCCTTCCCTCCTGGCCTCCTCCAGGTCTCTACTGTCTCACCTGTTTCCGCCTCCTGGACAACACCTGCCTTGTGTGTGCATCTCCCCAATCCTACCAAGAGGACTTGGACCTGGAGCTGTGAGTGTTTCAGTGGCATGGGTGGCTGGAGTCTATGCGGGCAGTGGGAACAGCCACCCTTCTCTCAGGATGTCTATGGACCACTGAAACAGGAGGCTTCTCCAGGGACTCTAGTGACGAGGAGGGCCCCCAGCTGTGGCTGGCTGCAGTTCAAAGGAAGGACCCCCAGCAGGAGTGGCTATTATGGCAACAGCTACAAGAAGCACTGGGCAGGAGCCTCTCCACAGAATCCAGCTCTTCAAACAGGTAAGTGGGAAGCAGAAGAGTTGGCACCTGATAATTACGAGGCTTGAACATGTTCTGGACAATTTACTAAGGGCTCCCTGGGTACCTGGACCACTGCTAAGAGACAAAGCTCTCCTCATGGGAGGGGAAGGAATTGAAGTTTGCCAAGTGCCTGCTCTGCACTGCTCCCGTGGGGAAGCCCCCAACACTGTGGGGAGTGACATCAAGTAGATGACAACAGTGTGGAGAAACTCTAATAAAGGAGGGAAGCATACTGTGAGTCGCACAGATGACAGAACAATGAGTTTGGGTTCACAGGCATATTGAGAGAAGCTTCAGGGGCAGCGCCTGTGGCTCAAAGGAGTAGGGCGCTGGCCCCATATGCTGGAAGTGGCAGGTTCAAATCCGGCCCTGGCCAAAAACTGCAAAAAAAAGAGAGAGAGAGAGAGAGAAGCTTCATAGAAGAGAGAAGAAAAATGAACTGGGTTTGGGGTGGGGGTCGGGGGAGCCTGGTAGAGGAGGAGACCATCCCAGGGAGGTCTGTGTGAGCCTGTAGAATGCCAGACTCTCAAGAAGGCAGAGCCTGAAGGTGTGTTTGGGTAGAGATTGGCTGACACGTGAGGCTCAGAAGTCAAGGTGGAGGGCAGCGCCCATAGCTCAGTGGGTAGGGTGCTGGCCACATACACCGAGGCTGGCAGGTTTGTACCCTGCCTGCTAAACAACAATGACAACTGCAAAAAAAAAAAAAAAAAAAAAAAATAGATGTTTTGATGGGCTCCTGTTGTCCCAGCTACTTGGGAGGCTGAGGCAAGAGAATCACTTAAGCCCAAGAGTTTGAAGTTGCTGTGAACTGTGACGCCACAGTACTCTACCCAGAGCAACAGCTTGAGACTCTGTCTCAAAAAAAAAAAAAAAAAAAAGTCAAGGTGGAGAGAGTTGGGCAAGGGCTACACTTGCCATTTGAAGATTTTAGGTTGGAAAGTGTGGTGTTCATACTTGTCATAAGCTAGGAGGACAGAGCACAGGGTGGGGCCAGAGAGGTGGCTGTCTCAGCCTAGGGGAAGTTGGTGGTGACCTCAGGATTGAGGTGCAGAGGGTGCCTAGGTGCTTGGGACCAGGCAGGTGTTAGAGTAGGAAGAGAAACAGGCTCTGGGTTGGGAAGACTAGCCCAGTCTGAGGTGCAGTTGGGCACCCAGTGGTGATGGCCTGGGGCAGCTAGGAAGGGGCAGGCTCTGGCTGGATATGCATTTTGGGGTTTGTTGACTTGGAGACTGGAGACTATAGAAAGGATGAGCTCCCTCATCTTGGTAGAGTGTAGCAGGAGAGAGAAGGAACAGAGACAGAACACTGAGAGCTCATTTACAAACCAGGGAGGGGAGAGGTTTAAGAAAGCAGGTGAGCCCAGCAGATGAAATCAAGGAGGATTATCTGAAGATAGATGGCCAAGGGATAACTGTAGGGGCCTGTTGGCAGTATTTTTCATGGCATCAGGAAGATCCAAACCCAAGTATGACAGGGTACGTGAGAAGCTTGGTAATTCTATAAATATGGGCTGCTATAGTTTTATGAAGTCAGTTTGACCATGAAGAGAAGAAGTCAGGGCAGGCATGGTAGCTCATGCCTGTAATCCTAGCACTCTGGGAGGCTGAGACGGATGGACTGCTTGAGGTCAGGAGTTCCAGACCAGCCTGAGCAAGAGTGAGACCCAGTCTCTAAAAATAGCCCAGCATTGTGGCAGGTGTCCATAGTCCCAGCTACTCGGAAGGCTGAGGCAAGAGGATCACTTCAGCTCAAGAGTCTGAGGTTGCTGTGAGCTATGACACCAAGGCACTTTACCCAGAGCAACAAAGTGAGACTCTATCTCAAAAACAACAACAAAAACAACAAAAAATAGAGTGTTAGAGAGCCCTTGAGGGTGGTCCAGCACTGAAAGATTTTTTTTCCATTCAAGGACAGGGAGATTCTAACACTAAGGGCAATGAACAAAAAGGGAGCATTGCAAAGGGAGAGATAGGGCCAGGTGCACAGGTGGCCTTAGAAGAGCAGGCTCCTGGAGGCTGGAGGGAGAGCACAGGTTCCTCTGAGCAGAGCTGGCCTCATTCTCTCTGTGGAGTGGGAGGCCAGGGCATCTGCTGGAAAACCACGGGGACAGTGAGAGTGGAGCAAAGGTTGTAGGAGTGGGTGGGTGGTGGCTGAAAGAAGCTGGCTGAGGAGGCTAAGGGATTTCTAGGTAGACTTAAAAGTCCAGATGATGTTGAAACCCATAACCTGTAAGGACTGCTCCAGTGTGCTTAGCTGTGTGGCTCTTCCTGGCAAATGTGGTAGCTTTGAGCAGCACTCCATGTTGAGGGCTTCTGGGCAGGTTAGGAGGAGGACAAAATGAGGAGAGGGTTATGGTGTCTTTAGTAAGAGTGTCTAAGATAACTGGCCTTGGGGCAGAGAAGCGGCTGAGGCACCACAGGCAGTGGCAGGGGCTGTGTTCTAGTGAGGTGTTTTTTTTTTTTCTTTTTGTAGAGACAGAGTCTCACTTTATTGCACTTGGTAGAGTGCTGTGGCGTCACACAGCTCACAGCAACCTCCAACTCCTGGGCTTAGGTGATTCTCTTGCCTCAGCCTCCCAAGTAGCTAGGACTACAGGCACCCACCACAACGCCTGGCTATTTTTTTTGTTGCAATTTGGCCGGGGCTGAGTTTGAACCTGCCACCCTCAGTATATGGGGCTGGCGCCCTACCCACTGAGCCACAGCTGCTGCCCTGTTCTGGTGAGGTGTTAGAGCAGGGGCAGTGGCCAGAAGAGAGAGCTGGCCTGGCAGGAGGGGCTCCAAGAGTGGGCCATGGCCAGGGTAGAGTTTGGGGGGCTCCAGTGAGTGGCCAGGCTGAGGATGTCTGAATGGGAGCAGAGGTGAAGGTTAATAGGGCCAAGGAGGTGAGAACTGAAAGGCCAGAGAGTTGGATAGGTCCTCTAATGAGGAGGCGGGTGAAGCACCTTGGATAGATGTGACAGGGTGTCTGGGAGGCCTTCGGAGATAGCCACAGTGCTGGTGGCATGGTTGCCAAGGGATTTGTGAAAAATACTAGAGGCCAGCTGGATTTGAGAAGATCAAGCTGCCTCCACTGGAGGACTGCAAGAAAACCATCCAGTGGGCACGTTCCAATGTGAATGGGGCAGTGGGGGCGCTGATGCAGTAGAAGGGGAAGCAAAGCTTTCTAGTTTCCAGAGAGCCCATGGAAGTTAAAAGCTAGGTCAGCAGAGGGGCTGCTGGAGCCTTGGGCAGGCATGATCTCAGAAGTCACTGATATTTCTGCCCTTACTTGAGTGTGACCCTGGGCAAGGCACTGCCCACCCTCATCATTAGCCTCAAATCAGAAAATCTCCACAGCCATAGGCTGTATGCCTCACAGGTGGGAGAGCAGGAGCACTAGTAAATAGCAGAAGCTGGATTCAAACAGATGGAGCAGGGCAGGGGGCAGGAATGCACCTGTGAAAACAGAATGTGATCAGGCTGCCCCTCTTCCTCGCCTCACTAGTGACCTGGATGAGGAGCAGGGGCCCTGGCAAGAAAAGCACAAGCAGCAACCTTTACCTGAAACCCGCCAGTCTGCCAGCAGTTCTGTGTCCCCTGATCCCACTGGACTACCACAGAAACCCTCTGCCCCCAAAGCAGCTCCCTCCCCAGCTCCAGAACCCCCAGTCCCTCTCTCACCTCCCCCTCCTCCTGATCCCTCCTTCCCATCCCAAGAATAAAGGAACCAAAAGTGGACACAAGTGTGAATCTTAAATTATTATTATTTCTTCCTGTCGCTTACACCCGAGATGGGGGGCAGGGGTAGGGGAAAGGAACAGGAGAGGGGGGACCCCCCCCTAAGGCACTGACTGGGAAAGCCACAAGTAGGGAGAGGAGAGCCCACATTGTCTCCAATCTCTGGAGCTAGGCCCCAGTTCTCCCCAGCCCTGGCTCCCTCCATCACCTGAAATGCTAAGATGAGGCCCAGGGAAACCCGACCTCCTCCCCACCCCAATATATTAAATCATCACTTCTTAAATAGATACAGGGACTGGTCCCACTACCCCCTCCCTGTGACCCTGCCCCATTGTTGGGGTACCTGGGCAGCTGTGCAAATGGGCATGGGGTGCATGGGAGGGAAGAGCACCGGGCCCCTGAACCTGCCCCTTGAAGGAGGGGGAGGGACCGTCAGGCCAGGGAGGGGAAATAGTGCAAGGCAGAGCCCAGGCCACAACGGGGGTCCAGCACCCAGCGATGGGGGGGGGGAGATTCTCCCACCCCAAGCAGAATTGGGTAGTTAAAAATCTGAAACTAGATTTCAACAAGACCAACAGAGAGACTATGTACAGAATTGGGGTGGATTTAATCCTAAAGTGAGGGGATTATTCTCCCTTGCCTAGCAGAAAGCCGGCCAGCAAGGACCAGGGAAAGGCCCCCTCTCCCGGAGCCGGCAGGCACGGACACGCTCCGAGTGGCCGCCAGGGGGCGCCAGCTCCCGCGCGGCCCCACGTCCCTCACCATCCCGTTCAGCCCGGGGGCGGCGTGAGTCAGGGGCGGCGGCGGGTCGCACCTGGGCGGGGAGAAGGTGGGGACGAGGACTGGGTAGGACGCCGCCCGGCCCGCCCTGCCCTCTGGCCCCGGGGAGGGAGCGGCGGGAACAAGACATTCCCTGCCCGGGGCCGCGGGCGGGAGAGGGAGGAGAGCGGCGCAGCTCCGGAGCCGGGAGGCCCCTCCTGCTGCCCCCAGGGGCGGGCGAGCCGCGCGGGCCACCCCGCCCCTTCTGCGCAGGGACCCCGTGACTCAGCGCTGAGAGCCGGCGGAGGGGGGGGGGGGCCGGGATGGCTCCTTCCTTACAGGCCCGGTCCCCCAGCCTTTCTAGCTTCCACCTTGCTCCCCCCACCTACCCTTACTTTGCCGCCCCCTTTGCATAATTCTCTGCCAGGAAAAGGGAACAGAAACCAGGAAGGAGGGGTCTCGGAAGGGAGGGGCAGTGCTTTACCTCCTTACACAGCCAAACCCCCAAGGGGCGTGGAGGCGGGGCAAGGCTTTGGTCCCAAGCCCCCACCCGCTAGAAACCCGCATAGCCGAAGTGGGACCCCCACAAATCAGAAGTACATTATTGCTTCTACTCCCCAGGAGCAGCTGGGGACAGGGCCCCCACATTTACGATAGAGCTGTAAATATATACATAATATCACATGTATCACTCCTTGGGGGAATCACCCCAATTTGGGGAACCTCTGCCCCTAAACCTTCTCAGCTTGGGATTGGAATGAGGGCTAGGGGGTGCTGATTCTGATGCCAGTAAGGCTTAGTGCCCCCAACCCCAACTCTCTGTCCCACTGCTTGGCATGGGTGTCCCCGGCCTTGTGCTGCTCCACCCTGGCCACTTGTCCCTCTTTAAGAGGACTCCATGGCACCTTCAGCCTGGGGTGTGGTGGGTGCCGCCTCCTCCTCTTCTTCATCAGGAGGCCCAGGGGTAGAGACTGGGGGCCCAGAGGGGGCTGACTGCTCCCAAAAACGAGCCAGAGAGAGGCGGAAGGTGTCCAGGTGGCCATTGGAGAGGTCGAGGCTAGCGGGGGGCGGGGTGGCGGTGGAAGGTGGAGGGTAGTGTGGAGGCGCATCGTCCTTGCGGCGCCGCCGGGTGCGCACCTCCAGGCAGTTCTGGCCCTTGAGGTGACGCTGCAGGTGGTCCTCCTTGGCGAAAGCCTTGTGGCACAGGTGGCACTCATAGGGCCGGTCCCCCGTGTGCAGGTGCATGTGGTTCTTGAGGTCATAGCTGTGCAGGAAGCGGGCTGGGCAATGCGGGCAGGAGTAGGGACGTTCTCCGGTGTGCTTCCGCATGTGAATCTTCAACTTGTCATTCCTGGCACAGGGAGGGGCGATAGATGATCAGGATGGTCCTGGTCATGGTCCCAGGCCTTGTTCCATTCCTATTCCTCACTATCTACTTCCCCATTATTGCCTCGGAATACCCTTGGTGGGCCCCACCATCTTCCAGTGCTCTGCCACAAACTCTGTCTTCCTGGGCAACAAACCCTCTATGCCCCAGACCCCTTACACTTGACTTTCTCCTGGTCTTTCCTCATTCCAGTAACCCATGCATGCCCGTGGCCCTCCAGGACCACTACCTTCCTCTCCTGTCTATTAACTCCTTCCCCAACTCCTCACTCCCCTTCCCCTGGCCCCTGTTGGGTCCCTTCCCCACTTGGTGCTCACCGGGTGAAGCGAACACCGCAGACCTCACAGGCAAAGGGCTTCTCGCCTGTATGCGTCCTCATGTGGCGTGGTAGTTTGCCTGCCCCGTGGATGATCTTGTGGCAGACAGGGCACTCCTGGGGCATCTGGGAGCGGCGTTTGCGCACCAGTTTGTCCTGGCCATCCAGACCTGGTGCCAGGGGATCCTGGTGCAGGGAGCTTAGGTAGGCCATCAGGTCAGGATCGATGGCATCCTCATCTGAGCCCAGCTCCTCTGGGGACAGTGGGGTCCCGCTGCCCTGTGCCAACCCATAGGCTGGGGGATATACCAGCTCCTCCTCTTCTTCCTCACCCTCATATGCATCATAGCTCAGAGGTCCCTCAGGAGGTGAGGCAGTCCCGGTGGGAGGGCTATAGCTGTCCCCTAGCCCAGTGCCCCCACTGCTGCCCACTTTGCCTGCCACCTCCTCCTCCTCATAGGTCAAAGGATGAGTGGGCAACTCAGGCACCTCGGGCACTAGGTGGTTCGCCCGGGCCCCCTTGGTTTGCAAAAAAGCTTTTCGGGGTTTACGGCTTCGTCGGGCAACAGGCCGAAGTGGTGGCGGTGGTGGTGGCGGAAGGGGCACTTGTGGAGGGCTGTCTTCACCATTAGGAACTCCGGAGGCTGTGGCTGTGGCAAAGGCCTCCAGGTACTGGCGGGCTCTCTCACAGTCATCTTCATCTGGGCTGGGAGCTTCCAGCCCACTACCCTGCAGAATCTCCATGCAAGCAGCAATGACACATGGGATCTCCAGCAGACGAGCAGCCTGCAGCACAGCTGGCATGTTGGCGCTGCTGGTGGTCAGTGTGGCTGTGTAGGCAAATTCAAGTAGGGCACCCAGTGCCTCGGGCCCTACAAAGTCCAGCTCACAGACACCAGCCCCTGCTCCTCCAGTAGCAGTCCTGCCGCCTCCAGTTCCCATGACAGTCCCGCCACCACCCTCAGTGAAGAGCTTCTTGAAGTAGTGACTGCAGGCAGCCAGCACAGCCCTGTGGGTGCGGTATTCGAGGCCCTGGGTCCGGATGGTGAGGTCACACAGGTGGCCCAGCTGGCGCTGTTCATTGAGACAGCTCAGGAGCTCACTGCTGTGGTCTGGGAATGGAATCCCAATGAGGTCATCCTCAGGGCTCCCCATCTTCTCCTGCAAGGTCAAGTAGAAAGAGAGTTCAAGAGCACTTACCCCTGCTATGGGGTCTGGGGAAGGAGTACCCACATTAGCTAACACATACTGAGGGACAACCACAGGCAGATATTCTTCTAGGCACCTGACACTCATCTGACCTCCTACAACCCTCTGAAGCATTTAGCATGTTTCACAGACGAGGATATGAGGGTCAGACAGGTGAACTGACGTCCAAGCTACTGGTAAGTACAGGACAGTGTTCAGACCCAGGCGGTGGACCCAGAGTCCTTACTCCTAACCACCATTCTACTCTGTCCTACTGCTGTGACAGCAGGAGCCCTGCCCTTCTGGCCCTTTTCTAGAGACCCTCTGTTTCACCTGCCCTATTCCTCCCTTTGGAAGAAACACTGACAGGCAGGTAGCAGCAGGCCTGGGTCCTGGTTCAGGCTTCATGAGGCATTGGCTGAAGGTTCCAGGCAGCTCAAGCAGCAGGCCTCATTGTCTGAACAGGGTGGTAATGGTTTTTGCAATGAAACCTGGTAGCCGGGGGAGAGGCTAGCGAGAGTTCAGATTCACAGAGGTTCAGCTGTGCCGGAGGCCAGGCATAGCCAGGTGCTTTAACTCAAGCCATCTCTCTAGCACTTAGGACACTGTAGGGTAAGTGCAACTTCCTAGCATCAGCCTCTCCCTCCTGGGGTCCCATCCCCCAGCCACCAAAAGTTAATCTTCTCTTATAGATCCACCCCCCCCTTTCTAGAGGCCAAATGGGAGACACATCTCCCAGCATCTCTCCCCCCACATCCTCCCCTCCCCCTCTGGGGCCAAGGAGCAGCCACCTTTTGCTGGGGTGTCTCAGGCTGGCTGGCTGGCGCAGGCGCTTCCTGCCCTGCACAGATAAGCATCGCCCCCACCCCCTCCCCCACTGCCAATAGGCCACGTTCCACTCCTACCTTCTCTACTGTCACCTCCTCCTCCCCATTCCAGGAGAGACCCCAGGTTCCTGCCCCACCCTCTGTGCTTTTCCTCCAAGGTGAGGCCACAGGTGACACAGAGCAGCCAGAAGTCCCAAGGCTGTCTGGGGCTGGGGCAGGGGTTGGGGTGAGTCCAGCTGGAAGGGGGCAAGACCTGCTCCAAGTGCTGGCTCTACACTATCTTGCTGAATGACCTTGGGCAAGTCAATCTCTCTCCGTACAGGCAGGGTGGGGTGGGGTGGGGTGGAGCTGGGAATAGAAGCCTCTCAGCCCTGACATTTTGTGGGTCTAGAGCAACTGGGGACAGTATTGGGGCCTGAGACAATCGGGCTCTGGAGTTAGCCAGGCTTGAGTTTGAATCCTCACTCTGCCACCAACAAGCTCCGTGACTTTAAACAAGTGATTTAATCTATGAGCCTCTTTCTTCATCTGTCCTGGGGGTAATGCCACCTGCCTCTTAGATTAAAGAAGACCAAGTTCAGCACAATGCCTGATACACAGTAGGCATTAAATGCCTTGGCCTCACCTAGGTACAGGATTCACTATACAGACCGTCTCAGTTAAGAAAACTACATGCGGATAGGTTTGCCGCCAATCTTCCTCAAGTCACCCTGAGGGAGCCAGGTTGCTACTGGCTGGCTATGAGACTGTGGACAAGTCACTTCCTTTCCAGGGGAGACATGTTCCTCATCTTAAAGGCTAGCTCAGGTGATCCTTAGAGCAAGTCCCACTGATATTGTGTCAGTGTCCTCTCTGCCACTCCAGCAGCTCTTCAGCCCTGACCATTGATAGGAAATAGGGTTTTGCTTTTTTTTTGGTGGGGGGGAGGCAGTTGGGAGAGTCAAGAGTCACGAATTTCCTCTTTAGGACACAAGAACTGCATTGTCTATATCTGCCTCCCTGCCTGCCACTGTCATTGCCACGCCAGGACCCTTGCATGGAAGCCTTGTTTGAGCAGCACCCATATGTCTGTCTGCTTATAAGCCACACCTAGGTCCTTAGATAAGCCGGCCTAGTCCCACCTTAAGTCCTCAAAACATTTTTCTCTCTGGGGGCTAAGCAGTCTGGGAGCTCTCCCTGCTCTCTTTATTTTATTTTTTTTTTGAGACAGAGTCTCAAGCTGTCTCCCTGGGTAGAGTGCTGTTGCATCACAGCTCACAGCAACCTCCAACTCCTGGGCTCAAGTGATTCTCCTGCCTCCACCTCCCAAGTAGCTGGGACTACAGCTACTTGCTGCAACAGCTGGCTATTTTTTGATTGCAGCCGTCATTGTTTGGCAGGCCCGGGCTGGATTCGAACCCACCAGCTCAGGTACATGTGGCTGGTGCCTTAGCCGCTTGAGCCACAGGCGCCGAGCCTCCCTGCTCTCTTTAGTTTTCCTGACTGTATTCTACAAATACAAGTGGAAATGGCCCCAAGACTTAAGAACAAATAGGGGGGCAGCAGTGGTGGCAGGAGTGGCAATGGACAGTGGCAGGGGCAGCTGCAGAAGCAGAGATGGCTGCAGCTACTTAAGCAGCAGTAGGCATCCTCCTGGGCCCAAGGAGGATCCTGTCCCTCTTCAGGGGGATGGGTGGGGCTGTCTTAGCTGTCCCTTGAGCCAGGTTACTACCATTGGCTGAGGCTGGGCACCCACAGGCACGTGGCTCACCCCCATCCCTTGCCCTCCTTCCCTACCCACCCCACCCATTCCTGCTGCTAAGCACACCTCCTTTCTCCCACCCCAGGGCTAGTCTCCATAGCAACTTGGTGTGGCGGGGGTGCTGATTGGCTGACCCTGCTGTCAGGTCACAGGCTCAGGCTGGTTCACCATGCAACTCAGACAAAGATTGGGCAAGGGTGGGTATTTAACTCCTTAGGCCCAATCCAATGCCCATGGCCAAAAGGTAGCAATGAAAGAGAGGGAGAGGCAGAGGACACATGTGGGAAGAAGAGGGTATACATACAGTTTTCCAGCTTCTGGGAAAATCTCCCAGTTCTTACCCAGAGCTCTGGCACCCATGCCAATGTATCTGCTACCTGGAACTGTGCCAGTGCCAACCAGGCCAAGGGGGCACTCCCACCCATACGTGGGAAGGGTGGGTGGGGTGGAGTCCTTCCCATTCTTCCTACCAGGGTAGGGCACCAGTGCTGGTGCCAGAAAGCCCACCTACCTTGGGCACCCTTCCCACCTCTACATCCCACAGTGCCCAGCCCCCTGATGCCCCATGAAGGCGGCCCATCCCAACCCAGCCTGGCATGCCCCCTCTTGCTAAGACCTGTGGGCATGGGTGTGTGTAGGGTTGGGGGGGCAGCTGTGCCAGGGAACCAGGCAAGGTCTGTTTGGTCTGTTTGCCTGGTAGGGGGAAGAACCGGGGGACCCACCCCAACACTCCCCTCTTTCCCACCACCCTCCAGGCTCCCCTCACTGTCAGGCCTGTTAGACCGGCCAAGCAGGTGGGCAGCAGCTCTTGAAACTGGGCCTTGAGTCAAGCCTATTCCATCTTTGGTTGGGGGAAGAGTTCAGAGTGAGAATAGTGGGAAGGGGGCAAAAGTGGGAGTATCTGTCACCTATCCCTCAGTGCTCCAGGGCACCTGACAGGGTACATCCACCACCAAGAAACCAAAAGGTAGAGGGCACTGGCCCAGTCTTGGAAAGAAAAAGGAGAAGGGAACTCTTCCCAGGTGCTGACCTAAGACAGTGTCCAGGGCAGGGCTGGGGGGCACCAGGGCCAGCACTGTTGGCTTGAGGCAGCTGAAGGGCAGGGATAGGAGGCTCTGAACAGGGCAGCTGAGTAAAACTGACCCCCCTTCCCGCAACCCTGGGGATTAGGGGAGTGAGGCTTATGTGGGGGGCAGCAGGCGGAACCAGGATTAGCGGTGGAGAAAATAGATATGGGCCTGAGACAGAGGCACACAGAGCCCCCCCTTCCCAGGTTCCAAGGCCCCTACCTCTAGGCTCTCCTGGGGAGCCTGAGAGGGGCCTGGCCAGGCTTCTCCGGGAGTAGCAGCTTGGATCGAGGGAGGATGAGGACCAGGCTGTGACATCTTCCTGCTAGGGATGATGGAGAGACCTGGGTCTCTTCCAAACACTCCTGGTGCCTTGGCTGGCTACCCCTCCCCCTTATTTCTTTCTCCTTTCTCCCCTCAGCCCCCACCCCCAACTCCAGCCTCAGGTTCTCTTCCTGTTTTTTTGGAGCTAAGTTTGCAGGAAGCCAGGGCTTTAGCCTGTGGCTCGGCCAGAGGGTGGGGAAATCAGACAGCCAGTCCAAGGTCCTCAGGGACCCAGGAATCCTAGCTCCCCAGCTTTCTCCACCCCTTCCCAGAGCCTCTGGGGCCCAGGGACTGTAGCCATCTGGATTGCCCAGTTGGGGATGCAGGTTGAAGGGGCTAAGCCACAACTCACTACAGGATTGGAAGGACTTCCAAGGAGAGGTCCTCTGCCCCAGGATGCTCTAGATCTGGGCACTCATGGAGCTCTTCCCGTACCACCCCAGCCCCTCCAAGCTTGTACATATCTTCCCCATCCCCCATATGACGTTTCCCCCCTCCTAACCTCACCACCCCCAGCACTCACACTTCCTGGGGGCCGAGGCGGGGAAGAGAGACCGCAAGCCACGAAGGGGGAAGGAGGCAAGGGGAGTTGGCTGCTTCCCGGTGCTGTGGGGGTTAAGTTTCCCCCCTACTCCAAGTCCCCTAATCCTGGTTCTGGGGCTACTGAAGTCAGGGAGATCTTACAGCTCCCCCATGTTTCTGCCTATGACACTAGCCCTAGCCCATGGTCCCTTAGGCCCCATCAAGGGAAATAAGAGGGAGACAAAAGATGGTGGAGGAAGGAATGGGGGAAACTCCCTTTCCTAGCCTTTGCCTCTTCACCTTTGGGTACCCCTGCCCATCAGCCGGCCCTTGCTCTTGATCCTTTTATGGCCTTCCTTTCTCTTCCCTTACTATTTTCTCCAGCCTCAGTCTTACCTCCACAAAGTTTGCCCTGTTTTCCTTCCTTGGCCCTCCTGGCTCAGCTCCTCTCTACCACATCTACGTCTGGGCTTCCTCTGAGGTTCAGCTCCTCTCTACCACTTCTACATCCCAGGCTTCCTCTTAGGAACCATCCCCACCTCTCCTTTCTTTTCCCCTTTGGCTCTCACTCAAGTGTCTCCCATTTTCTCCATCCTGGGCATCCCTTCTCTTCTCCCCAAGCATGTGGGAGTAGGAATTAGGTCAAGAACCGGGGTCTTCTCTCCAAGGCCTGGTCTTGCCAAGAGATGGTCATGTGTAGGGCACCCATGCCCCCCTTTTGGATGAAACAGAGGACCAAAATTTTGGGGCTAGTTGGAGAGGGTAAGTGGCGAGGGGGGGTGCTGTGCAGTGAGAGCGGATGTGGGGTGGGGGTAGGGGGGACAATCTGTGCCTCTCTGCCCGTCAGAGTTTCCAGCCCTGGAGCTGCTGGACTTTCCCCGGAGGGTGCCCACTTTGGACAGGCAACTGTCCACTTGGACAGACCTTGACCATCAGGGTTCCCAGCAGGGTCCACATGGGTAGTACCAGCTCCACTTAGGGCCTAAAGAGACACGCAAGGTGCCAGGGTCTGCCCTGTGCCCACTCCCTCCCCCAGCTTAATGTCTCCAGCTGGGTAACCGAGCTGGCTGGTAACCCCATACCCGCCAAGCCACCGGCAGAAACCTGAGCCCCCCAGCCCCAGAGGACACCCCAGCCGGATCCCCAGAGCCCGGCTCCCTGCCAGCCTGTCCAACCTCCTGGCTTGGCCCAGCAATCACTCAGCTCCTATAGGGTCCTTTTTTGCCTCTCCCGCTCCCCTTGGGTCTCCCCACACTCTATGTCCTCAGAACCCCAGTTACGTAAAAACCTCCCAGTGAAGTTTGGGAACCCTCTTTCTAGCCTTGTTTTTCAGTACTTCTCTGACCCTTGGTCAATTCTAGGCCTCCGAGCACCCCTGGGGCCTGATCTCCCAAGCTAGAGCAGGGCCTACTCACCTGAACGCTGAGGGGCCTTGCCGGCAACTCCTCCTGGCCCCTGGGGGCAGCAGGTTGGGACAGGTGGGGGAGGGCAGGCTGGGGGGAGGTAGGGTGGCTGTTCCCCGCTCCAGCTCCCTCCTCAAAGGGGCCGCCCACGACCTGGCCCAACCCCTCCCCCCTACAGCCTTAACCCTCTGGGTGCTGTCCCCCTCCCCCCAGCTTGGAGGGAGGGGTTACCGGAGGGCTGGCAGCGTGGGAGAGGGCCTGAGTCTCTGCCTGTGGTGCCCGAAGCTCCAGCTGTACCCACCCCCGCCTGTCCTTACTTAGTACTAAAAGGGGAAAAAGGTGAAGGATAGGAAAGGTAGGGACAGTTCTGGAGGACAGAGATGAGGAGGAGCAATGGGAGAGGCTGCCGGAGGTGGGACCAGGAGAAGGAAGAAGGCAGGGGAGGGGACAGGAGGTGGCAGTGACCAGAAGAGGGAGGAGGGGAACCCAGGACAGTCAGTGCCAGTGGTGACAGGTGCCCAGGTCTCAGCCCCTCAGGGCATGTGGGATAGGGGACCACAAGGAGGCCCTCCAGATCCAGTAGGCCTATAGCCCCCCTGAGAGCTGGCCAAATTCTCCCTACTTTGTACTGGGCTGGGGCCCTCAGGGGCTGGGCAAGGCGGCACCCCGCCCTCCCCATAGCCTCACCCCAAACCCACTCACATACCACAGTTCCTCGCCTGGCGCCAGCCCCTGCCAACCAGGCCAGGGGGCAGCACTCATGCCAGCCCCCAATAGCCAGGGGGATCAGGGGGACAGAAGTGGCCCAAGGAGGGTAGACAGATTGGGGGAGCTGTGGGCACAGAAAGAGGAAGGAGCTGGGAGGGGGCATCTGCTGGGAAGCGCCTAGCCCCACCCCTTGCGCAAGCTGCTGCCACCCTGGCCGGTTGGGTGGGACCCGCCTGGGCCTGAGGGGCAACTCAGGAGGGCTCTGAGCCCAGGATAGGTAGGCCATAGTTTCACTCAAACAACTCTCAGGGTCTCTCACTCCTGGAATGAGAGTGTCCTAGTGTCCCCTTAGACATTAGGTCACCCAAAGTTCTGCCAGACTAGGGGGGCACAAAAATGCCCCCTAAAGTATCTCCTCCTCCTTCCCCCCAACAGCTGCTGGCTCAATCCCGCTGGCCTGCTGCCCCTCACCAGCTCCCGGCCCGGTTGGCACCTACCCACCAGGATGCTGGCAGTCCTGCCCTCCTCTCCCTCCTACCCCCCTGCTCCTAGCGCCCCATGCCAACTGTGGGCCTGGGGTGGGGGAGGGTCACTCACAGGCCGTGGTGCCAGCCAGGCGGGCCCAGGCCCCGTAGCCTTACAGATAAGGCTCAAGACCCTGTACTCAAGCCACCTCCTAATGAGGCAGCACCCTGGGCAGGGCCTACACAAAGAGAGCCCGGTAGGGCATGAACAGCCCCACTATAGGTGTAGAGGCAGCTACTGAAGCCTCTACACCTCAGGGTAGGGGCCAATGTGTCTCCCTACCACCAGGTACCAACCTCCTGGCATTTCCCCTGCCCAAGCATTTACTTGGGCACCAAAGTTCCTGCAATTCTTGAGAGCCCAAGTGCCTGCAGCCTGTAAGGGGATGGGTGGGGTGGGGCTGTTCTCTGCCCTTTGATCCCCATAAAGGGAGGGAACCAGCCTAGAGGGCAGGGAGCAGGGAGGGAGTTCATGAGGCCCCTCCATTTCACCCCTGCCAGGAGCAGCAGGGCAGGGTGTGAGCATCTCTTAGGTGGAACCTTAGGTGAGGATGAGTAGCATGTCTCACAGGGGAACCGGATGTCAATCATGGGTATATGGCATCACATGGGAATGGGATGGGAAGAACAAAGTAGGGGATGTAGAGGGTACCCATGTTCCAACCCATTCCAGGCTTTTACCTTTGTGCAGAAACATTTTCAAACTCAGCCAAATTGAGCTCTCATGGAGACTACAACTCCCAGTGTGCACCACAATTGCTTCAAGTGTACCTTGGGAGTTGTAGTTCCCTTGAGAAGCCAGGGATTCTCCTCTTCCCTAGGCAGGTGGTTGATGGGTGGGGAGGGCAGAAGATTTGATCACAAATCTCCAAGGGGACTGTGTTTAAGAAGAAGAGGTAAAAGGCTAGGAGGTCCATGGTCAGGGGAGAAGACCCCTGCTCCCAGGCAAAGGGGGAGGAAAGGAGGAAGGAAGAGGAGAGGATGTCTGTTGAAAGGGGTATATGGGAGGGGAGAAGTGGGGGGGGGGGGCAGTGGAAACAGGAAGGAAACTGAAGCCAGAGACATGAGGTCGAAAGCAAGAGCCTGGGGGAGCCCCACTCTGAGGCTAGGCAGGGACTGGGAAAGCATTTCCCCCCTGCCATTCTGGTGACCTGGAGAGGCATAGGAGGAATTAGTGATGTCAAGTGGTAGCAAGTTCATGTATTTGTGAAATGGTAACTGGCTCCATTTGTCTCCCATTACCCCTTTTTTGCCTAGGGCACCTTCAACTCTTGGATCTAGCTCAGGTATTTGCAGGCTGGGAAGCTTTGAAGGCTGATCTGTTCTGGGGAAGCCAGCAAGCAGAGGAAGGGGCTAGGGGAGGTCAGGTCCAGGCTTGATGTTGAGTACAGTGAAGGTATATATGTGGTTAGGCCTGTGTGTGAAGTCAATAAAGGGTGCTAGCAAATAAGGGTGCTATCCTCTAGGGCAGAGGCCGCAGTAGCTCGGAGGCCACAGGGAAGAGTGGGCTAAGATGCCCAACCTATGCTGTGGGACAGAATGAAGAGGGTAGTCATTTCTGGCTGCTTTGGGGAATTTGCTAAAGGTAGCTTTTTCCCTGTGCTAGGCAGCTCAGATGGCAAGTCAGGGGGCCAGATGGCAGCTGGGTGCCTTTTCCTAGTGGGGTGGAGGTCAGAAGTGGGCAGAGAACCTTCTTCAAGGCTACTTTCCCTAGGCTCCCCAAGACTCTGGGACTGATGCTGGCAGGCCCCAGCCAAGCCTCTTGCCAAGATGGAACCTAGTTAGCAGGGGGTGGTGGCAGGTTTTTTCTTGCCCTTCCCCCAAGTCCTTGATGGTGGATGACAGTAGCTCTACCCGCTTCCCCCTAGTCCCCCAGGCCCGCCTTGGCGCCTGGCCGCTTGTGTGTTGGCAGGACTAGGATGGGGGTTGGGGGGGGTGGGCAGCGAGGCAACTTCAAACTGTCCGGGCAAAACGTCAAGTTTACTCACGAGTTTACTCAGCAGAAGGAGGGGGAAGAGGCCAGGGCGGGCACGCCCCATGCCAGGGTCCTATCCTTCTGCCTGTCCCCACCTTCCTCCCCAACTCTCTTCATCAACCCTAACACAAACCAGGCACAGGCCCCAAGGCCCAGTGTCAGGGCAGCCCTCACTCCCAGGAAGGCCAGGGAGCCCCAAAGCAGACCCAGAGGCTTCAACCAGAGGACAGTGCCCTGTCTAGAGCCCATTCCCTGCTGATCTTAGGGCCTCAGTATTTGGCCAAGAGAACTGGGTCTCTCAGCCATCAAGAAGGGGGCAGTACCAGGCCAAGCCTCTTCCATCTGAATAGTTCCCTGGGCAATGACTTCTGGTCCTAGGCTGTGCCTCAGGCAACAGCATGATGCCATCCAGGCAGCCACAGAATCAGGGCCTGGTTCTCAGACTTAGCTTGGAATGGGGGGCCGGCACCCTATCTGACCTACTTCCCTTTCCTCCCCACCTGCTTTCATTCTCTGATTCTCTCCTCCAGCCTTCAGTGTCCCCACCCCAGAGCGCTCCGCCCCCCAATGCCCGCTGGGCCCCCTCCCCCACCCTTCCCCAGGGTGCCAAGTGCAAGCACACAAAGGGCCTGATGGTGCATTGTTAGCCCAGCCCCCGCTGCCCGCCGCACCCTCCCTGGGTAGGCACTAGGCCAAGGAGGAGCTGGGGGCCCTGGGTGCCAGGGGGCACCATGGGGAAGGGGAAGAGGACAGCACCTGTCTCCCAGGCACCAGGGTCCATATCAGCCGGGGCTGAGTAATGATGAGTGTCCCACTGGAGCAGGCCTCTCTCCTTGACACCTGAGCCTAGTGGGCACTGCCTTCTGTCTTCCCCTGAACCCCTTTCTGGTGGTATTAACCCCTTTTTGTCTTCTGTTACAAGGGGTGGGGGTGGTGGTGGTGGTGGTACCCAAGGGAGGGGACAGTGTCTGGTGGGGGTGCTGGCAGATTGTGTTGTGCCACAGCAACCATGTAACAGAGGCACGCTGGGGGAGCTGGGGTCCCGGGGGCCAAGGACAGGAGGCACTGACAGAGATTTCTCCTTGTTTCATCAGCTGCTCCAGGGGGAGCCCCCTGCCCTTTTCCCCAGTTACCACTAAGGAGGAACGCTGACTACCACCCCTACCTAATCACAAATATGTCTCTCTCTAGCCCAGCACAACATTCCTTATGGATATTCTCTCCTCCCAACCTGATGCCCATTCCATGCCAGCTCTCCCAGCAGTGCCAGACGGGTACAGGGGTGACCAAACCAGTTGGTGTGAGTGGGGCAGCAGGAGACTACCCCATAATCCTCCAGGCCTCTCCTCACCCCACACACAGTCCCTTAGGGAACAGAGAGTTCCCATCCTGATTTAACCCCTCACTGCCCAATCTGGCTTTCCCACCCCTGAGCCCCTGATAAAAGGTCTACTTCCTCCAGGAGTTAAGTTGGGGGAAGCGAGGAATAGCTACGCTGACTCATTCCCATTCTCTGCTGCAGCTAGGGGTCTCCAAGGTATTCGGGCGGGGGTCAATTCAAGAACGCCCTCCACCTGGCCCGGAAGCCAGGACAGCCTGCCGGTCTCCCCCTCTCCCCAGCACCCACTTCCGGTGTCCCAAACTAGGTCAGCAGCGCTCGTTTCCTGTGGGTCAGCTAGCACCGGCGCCTCTGCCCCTCCCCTGCTCCGGACCCAGGCTCCCCGCCCCCCGCCCCCCAGGGCGCCCCGAGGTCTCACCACGTCTCAGCCGCCCTTTGATACGTGGGGGTTGTGCGGGGCGGGGGGCAGGGGACCCGCCCTCTCTCCAAACACCAGCAGGGCCGGGGCGCCTGGGCAGGCACGTGTCCGGGCACAACCCGCTGCCCACGCCGCCCCCCCACTCCCAGCCCCTCCTCGCTCTGGCCGGGACACGTCGCTCTCTTACTTGGGATGGGGTGGGAGGAGAGAGAAAGCTGGAAATTGAAAGCAGCGCCCCCCAACACTTTGAATGGCAGCCCTGTGCTCTAAGCACACTGTAGGTTCTGCGACAAAACTGCGACCCCCCCATTCTGACTAGGGCAGGTGCGCCGGTGCTGGCAAGGCGGCCGGGAGTAGGTAGGATTCTTCCTGGTCACCCACCCTTGTTCTCGGGTTCTGGGAGCATAAACTGGCTTTGAAAAGGCGGCAGCAGGACTACAGCCTGAGGAAGGGGGTGGAATTGAGGGACAGGAGAGAGAGGGGTCGTTCTATAGCGTTTGGAGGTTGTCGCCGAGCCCCACTACCGCTGGAGAGAAAGCGCGGCTCTGGAAGCGCAGGAAACCGAATAGTTCAGCCGGTAACTTTCCCCCCAGCCGCGGCTCCTCCTGGTCCCCCCCCCCCTCCGTGCAACTGGATCGGGTCCAACCCACTACGCCAGGGGGCGCGGGGGGGGGGCGTTGTCCTAGTTAGAGTCCGTCAGCCCTTCCATTCCCTCTACTCCGTCGGGTCTGGGGTCCTCCCCAAAGTCATGAAGGAGACTAGGGGAACGCTCCGCGCCGCCTCACCCTATCTCCAACCTGGACCCGTCTGTCTGATCCCAGGAGAAGTGCATATAAAGTTTCTGGGGACCCTCAGCCCGGGATTGGGAGACAACCGTAGTTCCTTCTCTACCTTTCCTGCCAGTTAAAACGAATTCCAAAGACCCAAGGTGTTGGGAAGGCGCAAGGAAAGAGAGTGGTGGGAATCTGGTATGCGTGCGTGTGTATGTGGGGGTCCCACTTACAGGACGGACGAAGGACACTGCAGTAGTCTCAAGTCTAGCGAACCCGAGCCAGAAGATAAAAGTGGGGTACACTCACCTCTGGGCCTTCGAGTCCGCTGCCTGGAATTGCTGAGGCACAGGGTGTAGGGAAGAAGTGCGGCTCCCCCCAGGCCCGGGGGCTTGGGGCCCTGCACCGGTCCTGGTCAGAAGGCCGCGGTCAGTTGCTCGCCACTCGCTGCTGGGGGGCTCCTCCTCCGCCGCCCTCTGCCTCCTCCGGCCGCCCGCCCCCCTTCGGCCGCCAAGAGCCGCACATTCACCTGGCTCCCACCCGCCCCCCCCCCCCCTTAGGGCCCGCCTCACCTGTCCTGCTGTCTCACCTGTCCTCCTGCTTGCTTTCCCCCCATCCCTCCCCTCCCTCCCCCCGCCCCCTGCCACCCCCCAAACTCCCCCCCCAACCCTTAGCAACACCCTCTGTCACTTCCTGGTTTTTTTTACCCGCCCCCCTGGGCCCCCCCCTCCCTCCGCCCAATAAGGACATAAACTTCAACCCCTTCGTCCAGCCAGTCCATGCAGGGCGCAGATGAGTCCCTCCCTCGTTTTTTACTCCCTTCCTCAAAGCTCTTATTTAGCTTTCCTAGCCTTTCCCATCCTCCTCCTTTCCCTCGTTCTCTCCTTCTAGCTCTAGTTCTCCCTTCACCTGCCGCGGCCCCTCTCCCCCCCCCACTCTCTCTCCCTCTCTCTTCTGCCCCAATCTCTCTCGGTCCACCTTAATTCGAGCTCCGCCCCCGACCCCCATCCAGCCCACTGCCGCTGTTCCGCCCCGCCCCCTGCACGCCACCGCCCTGTCCGTCCATTGGTCAGAACGCCCGCCCATCCCAAGTGGTCCCGCCTCGCGATCGTCCAGGGAGGGGGCGGAGCTGAAGGGTTGGCTTGAAACCTGGATGGAAGGGGGGAGGGGGCAGCGTCCGCAGTGGCCAGGGAACTGAAGACCCCCTCCAGGGACTATCTCTGTTCTTAGAGGGGTTTCTGTAGGGTCAGGACCTCTAAAGGGAAGGGTATGAAAGTTAAAGATAGGATGGGGGTAGAATTGGGGACTTAGGGTCTTGAGGGAGGGGGTCCCGTGAGGGGCTATAATCAGGTCAGGGCCCCAAGAGGAAGGGGGAGGAGGTATCATCAGGCCTTCAACTCTGGCCCACTCCCTCTCTGAGTGGGGGAGTTAAGCCTGCAGGCACCCTTCGTCCTTCCCCACGCGTGACGGCACCTCGCGGGGAGGGAATGGCGCCCCGGGCGAGCAGCCGCTGAGCTCTAGCTGGTGCGGCTTCGGCCTTGGCTTTGTCAGAGGGGAGGGGCCTGGTCCGCTTAGGGGGAGGGGGAGGCGCTCTCACACTCCTGCTCCCGGCCTCCATCCCCTCGGTTCCCTAAGTGGAGAAACCGAGTCTCCAGGAAAGAAGGACATCTTGACTTGGATTCGCTGAGACCCACGTGGTGAGGGGAGCTGGGTGTTTTAGAGTGTGTGATTGTGTGGGTTGGGAGGGACCTGGATGGGTACTTTAGTGCCCCCACTGACTGAGAAAGGTAGCCTGTGAGGGCAGCTTCCAACTGGGGCGGCGGTGCCTTGTACCCCAAAGCGCTCCTCCCACTGCTGTCAAACGGAATCAAATCCGGCTACCTCGGGCCAGGTTCGGCTCCCCTGCGGCCAGCCTGGCCGAACCGGGTCGGACTCGCTTTTCCCTCCCCACCCCCCTCTGCAGGGGGCCTCCCTCCTTTTCCAGCAGGTGGCTCCGCGGGACACCAGCTCAACCTGTTGGACCACAATGGGCGGCGCCAGGGGGGCCCTGGCCCTCACCCGGGCTGACCCGGGATCCCCGCGCAGGAGGAGGAGCGGAGTCAGGTCCCACCCTCTCTTTTCCCTCCCAGTCTGTCCCTCTGGCCGTGACTCAGCCTCGGGCCGCTGCCCTGTGCCCCAGCCAGGGGCGGAAAGTGTGAGGCTCCCCTGAGGGCTCAGGCCAAACCAAACAGCCCCTCACCCCAGACATTATCTCACTGGAGAATTAGGGGGTCTATAGAAAGGAGGCGGTAGCAGCAGGCACCGGTGCTCCGGCTTTATTAATCCGCTCCGGGTTTTCCTATCGTCCCTGTCCCACTTGGGTCCCAAGGCTGATCACTGCTCCGGGTTTTCTTCTCTGCCCCCGCCAGGCAGATTCTGGTCTGGAGGGCCGGGAGCGGGTGGGATCCAGGCCAGGGTTTGTTTCTTCTTTCTCCAGCCGACGGGGTCGCGCTGGCTTGGGGAAGGGCTGTGCCAGGGGCCAAGCGGCAGTGCCAGATGCACGAGTGAAATGGAGAGGCGGCTGTTTCGAAGAAACAGGAGGGGGCGTAGCCGAAGAAAACGGGATGGGAGACATGGGCCACGCAGGACAGAGCCAAGCATCCCCAGAGGCAATAGAAGAGTGGCCGGGCCGAACAACAGCCCTTGGGTGCAGAGAAGCTGATGGCGCCCACTGCCTCGAGCTCGCCTGGCCTCCCCCCAAGTTTAGGGGTCGTGTCTGACGTCTGCCTGGACATAACTTGAGTCTTTCTGCGCCTGAATTGCCACTGTCCTCTTCAGTCCCTAAGTCCTGGAGCCTACAGTTAGTTCCTCAGTAACCCCTCCCGTGTTTCTCTCTTTCTTCTGGTACAAATAGCTCATCTTCTCACTCATAAATCGGAAGGGGGAACTCCAACTTGAAATTCCCTCCTACCCCCAACTCGAGCGCCTACCGAGCTAAACCACTGAGACGGCCGCTGCAGCAAAGCGCCCTGGCCCCGCCTCCTACGAAACCCCTTCGGGGCCCCAGGGGTTTGCAGGCCCCGGCCCTGCCTCCAGGCCCTGACTGGAACTGGGAGCTGAAGGGCCAACGTAGGGCTGCAGGGGCCTCCTGGGGACAGTGGAGATCCTCGGATCCGCACGTTCAGTCTTCAGGCAACGGCCAGACCTTGGTGTTTGGGGAAAGTAATAGGTGGACAGATACCTGGGGAATGAGGTGTTTGCCCTGATAGAGGGATGAAATCCCCGGCTTGGAGGTCCGTATTTCTGGGGCTGGGGGGCGGCGACTCGGACTGGCCAGGCCACGTGCGCCAAGAGCAGCTACAGAGAAGGCAGGTGGTCGCGGAGCCTGGGGAAGTGAGGTTTCTCGAAGCAAGCGAGGCGAGGCTCTGCCTCGGCGGGCTTTTGGGTGAGTGGGTCTGGGGGACTGTTTCAGAATGCGGGGGCCTGAGCTGGAAGCAGAGCGTCAGCCCGAGCCGGGCGCCCACCTCTTCCCCGATGCTCCCCTTCTTCCCCGCCGCCTCTGCTTCCCTCGAAAAACCTGCCGCCCAGGAAACCGCTGGGGGCGCGCAAACCGCAGCGCCCCCCCGCGCCCGCCGCCCCCCAGCGCCCCACAGCGACCGCCCAACCCACCTGAAGGGGCCGTGGCCGCCAGGGGCACCCCTCCCGCCGCCCCCCTACACCTGCGGGTGCTCTATTTTTAACTCCGCTCCTGCCTCGGGCCTCTGGGTTGGAGCCGGCTGCGGCGCGCGCTAATCGCCGCCGGGATCTCTGCGCCCCCCGGGGCCGGAGGAGGTAAATTTAGCATCTGGAAGCTCCGGGAGCATTTCCAAAACTCCGCGTCCCGGAGAAGGCGAAACGGAACCCCTCGCCCTCAGCCTCCCTTCAGCCACCGGAAGGCCGGTCTCCCGGCTCCTCGGACCCAGTGGGAGTGAGAGTCGTTCCTCGGCGGCGTGGGCAGGCAAGGGGCTGAAGGCGAACGAGGGACTGGTACTGATGGGCCAGGGCGTGTCAGCAGGAGTGGACGCAACCCGAGTTTGGCCCTGACTCTGCACTCTGACAGTCACTGACAAAGGGGAAGGGGGAGTAAGGGTCAAAGAACTCACGTGCAAACGAGATGCAAATAGGATGCAAATATGGTGAAAGCCTAAGCCTTTGGGGGGTCGGCGCTCTGGCGTCTGCAGCGAAAAGGTTGCAACCCTCTTTCTTCTCGCCTCCTGGGGTTGTGGAGAAAACGTGGGACCCCCCATCCCCCATAGCATTACTGTGACATCCAGTTTATTTATTGTGCACGGCTTCTTAGACTCCTCGGACTTAACTTCTGCCTCCCCCTCTCGAATGCCTTCGCAGTCCTATATCCGATGAAATCCTCTGGGAATCTTGGACATCAGGCCTCTCCGCTTACTGTCCTACTTGGGGTCGCTCAATTTGTCGCCTTGTATCCTCCTTTTGTTACCTAACTCAGTCCCGTACTGCTGTGGCCACCAGAGGGCCCCAGGACGTCCAAGGGTGGGTAAGGTCTTTCAGTTCCCCTCTGTCTTGGCACCTGGAACCATGCTCCTCCTTCGCGGCCCCTCAACCCCACAAGAGTTCCTGAGGGAGTACTCCCAGGACACTCAAAACCCGAGTTGCTTAGTTGGGGAGAGAAATCTGTGAGGAAACGATCAGATTTCCCCCTTCTAGCGGAGCTGTGAGGCAGAAAAGACGTGGCCGGTGTGGATTCGGTGAAAAGGCTGTAGCTCGACCCCCAAATAAGCCAAGAATCCAATGACAAGGAGAGCTTAGAATAGAGGCGGGAAGCGGCACAGCATGGACCGGGTTGATGCAAAACAAGGGAGTGGCCCCTCTATGCTTTTTAGCTTTTGTGGCTTTGCCTCCTGAGTTGCTTAGGCCACCATCCCCACACCAACACCAGCTCAGAAGAGGAAGACAGGGTATCAGGAGAAATCCTGAATTTGAGATCTGAAAATCTGGGTTCACTAAATACTCTGTTGCAGTGTGTTATGTGTGTGACCTTGGACAAATCACCTCTCTGGGACTCGTTTCCTTCCACTTAGTGGAATAATTGCCCCTGTCCTGGCTCCTTTTGTGAGGCTCTAAGCACTCTGCAGTGTGAAAAGGGCTCTCAGAATGATGAGGTTTTCCTTGTTCTCCCTTTCCTCTGTCTTTCCACTGTCCAGGCTCTCTTTCCCACTCTGACACTCTCCTTAGGCCACTGGCAAACTCTACCCTTTCCTCCTCCTCCTCCATTCTCCACCACCCATCTCACCACAGGCCACAGGCATGGGCTCTGCCTTCCTCCTCCCACCACTTCCCCAGTGGTCTTTGCCAGACATCCCCTTTCCTTGCAAAGGCCCCTGTACCCAGACCTCAGACTTAGGACCAACCTCTAGGCACTGCCCAACTTGGTGGGAGTGGGGCCTAAGAAAGTAAAAGAAGATGGTAGGCCAGGGCCTGAGCTGGGGAAGGAGTGGAACTGGGTTCAGTTCCAGCAAGGTTCAGGCTATGCAGGGAGGGAGGAGCCCACACTCAGATGGGGAGGAGAATTCTGTGACACCCCCACATCACTAACCTTCCCTGTTTGGCTTCAGGAGGACCTTACCCCTCACTGCTGTTCCCTGGGAGGCAAGTGTGGGGACTCTGAAGGGAGCAGGCATGAGCAAGACCTGCCTTTGGTGGATGCCTAAAGAGGGGGGCACTGAGCTGCCAGGGGTAAAAAATAACCTCAAATTAGGGTACTAATTTGGGTACTAATTAGGGTACTGAGCTGCAGTAAAAAAGAATGGACAGGCTCTAAATGTACTAATGTAGAATCTTGGATCCCATTCAAATATTGAGGAAAAAAGCCAGTATGTAGCATATGTTAGTTAATCAACTAGGAAGAATAAGTATGTCCAGAGTCCAGCCACTTTCACTCCTGCTACTATAGGTCTGCTGTTGGGGATGAAGAGGAGCTATAAGTCTGGTCTGAGACAACAACATGTCTGGCTGATATTGTGGCTATTACCTCCTGATGTATTCATATTCTACCCTGATCCCCTTAAAAAAAATTTTTTTTTTCAAACAGAATCTCACTATGTCACCCTGGGTGGAGTGCTGTGCCATCACAGCTCACAGCAACCTCCAACTTTTGGGCTTAAGTGATTCTCTTGCCTCAGCCTCCCAAGTAGCTGGGACTACAGGCACCCACCACAATGCCCGGTTATTTTTTGGTTGTAGTTGTCGTTGTTTGGCAGGCCTAGCTGGATTCAAACCTGCCAGCTCCAGCGTATGTGCCTGGTCCCCTAGACGCTGAGCTATAGGTGCTGAGCCAATCCCTTTAAATTTTATTCTCAACACAGCAGCAAGAGTGGGCTATTTTCCTTTTTTAAAAATCACCTCACCTAGAGTACAGTGGCCTCATCACAGCTCACTGCAACCTCAAACTGCTGGGCACAAGTGATGCTCCTGCCTCAGCCTCCTGAGTAGCACCTCAGCTTAGCAGAGTGCTAGGATTGCAGGCGTGAGCCACCATGCCCAGCCTAGTATGAGCCTTTTTTTTTTTTTTTTTGTAGAGACAGAGTCTCACTTTATTGCCCTTAGTAGAGTGCTATGGTGGCGCACAGCTCACAGCAACCTCCAGCTCCTGGGCTTAGGTGATTCTCTTGCCTCAGCCTCCCCAGTAGCTGGGACTTCAGGTGCCTGCCACAAAGCCTGGCTATATTTTTGTTGCAATTGGCCGGAGCCGGGTTTGAACCTGCCATCCTCGGTATATGGGGCCGGTGCCCTACACACTGAGCCACAGGTGCCACCCTATTGTGAGCCTTTTAAATTAAAAAAAAAAAAAAATCATTTCATGCTCAATGTCCTGCAATAGTTCCTCATTTCACTCAGAGCTCTTATTGAGCTCTCCATGACCTGCCCCCACTTGATTTTTTCTTTTTTCTAGGCTACCTATCACCTAATAACATTATATGCTTTATTCTATTATTATTATTTTGCAGTTTTTTGGCTAGGGCTGGACTTGAACCTGCCACCCCTGGTATATGGGGTCGGCGCCCTACTCCTTGAGCCACAGGTGCCACCCACATTATATATTTTAAAAATCTTTTTTTTTTTTTTGCAATTTTTGGCCGGGGCTGGGTTTGAACCTGCCACCTCTGGCATATGGGGCTGGCACCCTACTCCTTTGAGCCACAGGCGCCGCCTTAAAAATCTTTATAGTTTATCTTCTCTCCCACCCACAGATACAGATATCTATTTTGCTCACTGTTATATCCAAAGCACACAGACCAGCATACAGCATACGCTCCATATTTGTGAGTAAGTGGGTGAAAATGCAACCCATGCCCAGGCTACCTCTAGGTTGCTCTCGAGGAAATTGGTAATCATGATTACTGCCAGGGAGGAAAGCTGGTGGGCTGGAGAAAGGTATAGAGACTTTTTGCTATTAGAATTCTTTTTTTTTTTTTTGCAGTTTTTGGCCAGTGCTGGGTTTGAACCTGCCACCTCTGGCATAGAGGGCCGGCGCCCTACTCCTTTGAGCCACAGGCGCTGCTGCTATTATAATTCTTTCCTTTAGAGCTGCGCCTGTGGCTCAGTGAGTGGGGCGCCGGCCCCATATACCAAGGATGGTGGGTCCAAACCCAGCCCCGGCCAAACTGCAACAAAAAAATAGCCAGGTGTTGTGGCAGACGCCTGTAGTCCAGCTACTTGGGAGGCTGAGGCAAGAGAATCGCCTAAAATCTCAGGAGTTGGAGGTGGCTGTGAGCTGTGATGTCATGGCACTCTACCGAGGGTGATAAAGTGAGACTCTGTCTCAAAAAAAAAAAAAAAAAATAATTTACTTTAGGTATATGTTACCTTTAGAAAAAGAACCTTCGGAGAGAGGAGTTAACTAAGAAGGCTGAGGAGTAGCTGGTTCCAGGGAAGGTGGGAGAGAACCCCATACATCATCTCCAGGCCTGTGCACCAGGTTAGAAAGGATTGAAGGCTGAGTGAGCAGGACAGATGGCTGGTTCTGGGGAGGGGGAAAGCTTGAAGGGGATGGGGGAGGAGGAGGAGTTGGCCCTGGCCATAAGAGAACAACACTTCTTTGAAGAGTGGAGAGAAGGAAAGGAAGAGGAAGGATTGAGAAATGACCAAGAGGTTCTCAGCAGGGCAAGTCTGCTGTTGGGGATGGAGAGAAGGGCAGGGGGCAGGAGTGATTTACAAGGTGGAATGGGGGAAGGGCAGAAACATACAATTAAAAAAAAAGGGGGTGGGTGGGGAGTCAATAACTGGGCCCTAAGAGGGTCAGGGAATATTAGACAGGGACTCCAGGGAGATGCTGAACAAGTCCCGTGGCTGGCTTGAGGCTGTGGCTGGGCACATCAGTAAGCATGAGCAAGACACTACACAGCTGGCATACACCTGCCACTGGGATAATTCAGGGAAAGCAGGTAGTGGTGGCTACCAAGGGAAAATGAGGATTCAATTCTGCTCAGTTGAGTTGTTTAGGCGCCAATAGGGCTGTGCTGTGATAAGAGGACACAGGTGTCTTTGTCTCATAACTTTGTGTGTGGGCTGGAAGCTCTGGTGGCTCAGGGTGCTCTTCCGTGATGAGCTGGGGGCCAGCATCAGCTCCATGCCTCCCCGAAGATCCTCAGAGGCAGGGAGCTGCCCAGACCATGTCTTTTATTTGGGAAAAGGCTGGGTCCTTTGGGTTCCCATCTTAATTCCCAAAGCCTCATATTAGAAGACCTCACCCAAGCTGGACCTCTCCCCCATAGGCTGGGAGGAACTTGGACTTTCTGTCCTCCACCCTCCCCACACAGGCACCAGTGAGTCAGAGTACCTGGCTTTCAATCGGAGTTCTATCCAGAACAAGCTCCTTTCCTCCCTGTTCTTCTTCCTGGCTCCAGTGCTTTTTTTAATTCCCTTTTAAGACACTGAAAACTTCTGGGCTCAAGGCCTATTTATTGCATGTACAATTCAGTGACTCTCAGACAGGTATTTTAGGGGTGGCCCATTCCTGGCACCAAGAGAGTACAGTCAAGCCAATTATCTGGACTGATGAGCTCACTGCCAGGTATGGCAGCCATCTTATTGGGGTCCTAGCCAGCAGAGGTCCCCTGAGGTGGGGCTGGGAACAGGCTCAGAGATGAAGCAGATCTGACAGATGGCACAACTCAAGGCAGGGTCCACACTTCACTCTTCCGTCCTTGGTCAAGCACAGCTGGCCCTGGGAGTCTTGATAGAGGCTGCGCTGGGTGCTAAAGAAGACAACGGAGGTTGAGGCGAGCTCTGTGGCTGGAGCTGCAGCTGCCTCCTGTCTGCCCTGCCTTGCCCACCTGAGTGATGCCGGTGGGGAGAGGTGGCAGTTCCCTGCTGCCATTAATCCAGCAGTTCCTTGATGCACCAGCAGCAGAGGAGGATGTAGGCGATGTCCTTCAGGGTCTGCTGCAGTCCCTCCCACCCTGTGCCTACCTTAAAGACAGGCACCCGGAGACCCGTGTCTCGCAGGGCCCCTCCAAGGGAGAAGGGCAGGGCCTGGGCTAGGGGCTGTGTCCGGTGCTGCATTGGGCCAGTTCTGAGAAAGGTGTGGGAGCTGCCTTTGGTGCTTTTTATCAACACTGTCCCCATCCCCCTCAGGTCTCATGACTACAAAGACAAAGGCACTAGGGTCTAGCAAAGGGAAGGTTCTAGGCCTGGGAATGGGCTGCGTCAGCCCCTATAGACAGACAGGAGGGGTGGAGTTAGTAGGAGGGAGGGCCTCCATCTTTCATCCTGCACAGCCAGGCGAACTCAGCCATCTGGGTGGTGGTGGCCTGGCTGCCCCTTCACCAGGGATTAGCTGACACTGAGGACCCTCACCAAGGGTTCCTTCCTGTTCACTCTGTCCTCCTGGCCTTCCAATGAGGCACAGCCAACTCAGAGCAGGCAGTGGTTGGCCCACTTTGCTTTGCCCATCCCTGTAGCTGAAGACACAAGCTAGAGCCAGAGGCACAGTGAGAGGCAGGTTTATTGACACACTCAGGGACAGCCTCCTCCCCTCCTTCTTGGGGCAGCAGGTCACGTGCGGGAGTTGCGCTCCTCATCCTCATTTTCTAGTAGATAGGCGGGCTGGTAGGTGGGGCGTCCTCCAGGGCTCAGGCACTTCAGGGCCGGGTTCCTCACTGTGTTCTCCCGGCTTCCCAAAGATGTGTACCTGCAGCAGGGACAGTGGTGGGATGGCGTGTGTAGAGAGGACGGTCTCCCTGTCAGTACCCTTATGTCTTCCCCGTGCCCATTCTCTTCCCTAACAGCCTTACCCTCGATCATACAGGATACAGTATGGGACAAACAGCTGACGCAGAAAGTCCCAGATGTCTCTATAGGTCCAGTCCTAGGAGGTCACAGAATAGTCACAAACGCTCCCCCCTCCCACACCCACCCAGAGTGGCAAGGAGTCCACCCATGAATTTTCTGCTCCCTTACCCTTGCAAAGGAACCTTGCTCCATGCAGGTGAATGATGAGAAGGCCCTGTCCTCTCCCTTCTCCATTCCCCATCTACCCCCCACTGGAGTGTGAGCTCAAGGAAGACAGGGAGGCCCCACGTTGCCCAAGCCAGAGCTATCTATTGAACTTTCTGTAATGACAGGATGTCCCACATCTGTGCTGCTGTCTACTACAATGGTTGTGTGAAATGTGGCTAGTACAACTGAAGAACTTAGCTTTTTTTTTTTCTAGAGACAGAGTCTCACTTTTTTATCGCCCTCGGTAGAGCACTGTGGCGCCACAGCTTACAGCAACCTCCAACTCCTGGGCTTAGGCGATTTTCTTGTCTCAGCCTCCGGAGTAGCTGGGACTACAGGCGCCTGCCGCCACAACAGCGACTATTTTTTGTTGCAGTTTGGCTGGGGCCAGGTTTGAACCCATCACCCTCTGTATATGGGGCTGGCACCCTACTCACTACGCCACAGGCGCCGCCCTGAAGAGTTTAGTTTTTTAAAAAAATGTCTAGATAATAGTTTTTTTTTCAAACGGAGTCTCCCTATGTCACTCTCAGTAGAGTGCCTAGCATCACAACTCATACCAACCTCAAACTCTTAAGCGATTCTCTTGGCTCAGCCTCCCAAGTAGCTGGGACTACAGGCATCCGCCACAATGCCTGGCTATTTTTAGAGACAAGGTCTCACTCTGGCTCAGGCTGGTCTTGAACCTGTGAGCTCTCAGGCAATCCACCTGCCTCGGCCTCCCAAGTGCTGGGATTATAGGTGTGAGCCAGTGCACTAGGCCCTATATAGATGAATTTTTAATTGTATTTAATTTTTAAAATTTAGCCAAGCATGACGACATGCACCTTTAGTCCCAGGTACTCAGGAGGGTGAGGCAGGAAGGTCATTTGGGCTCTGGGCAACATAGTGAAACCTCAACTCAATATTAAACAAAAAAAATTTGTGGCTGGGTGCAGCGGCTCACACCTATAATCCCAGCACTCTGGAGGCCAAGGCAGGTAGATTGCCTGAGCTCACAGGTTTGAAACTAGCCTGAGAAAGAGCAAGACTTTGTCTCTAAAAATAGCGAGGGGTTGTGGTGGAAGGCTGTAGTCCCAGCTACTCAGGAGGCTGAGGCAAGAGAATTGCTCAAGCTCAAGAGTATGCGGTTGCTGTGAGCTGTGATGCCACAGCACTCTACTGAGGGTGACATAGTGAGACTCTATCTCAAAAAAAAAAAGAAAAGAAAAAGCCTTTCGGCCAGAGACACCATCTTCCAGTAATTCAACAAAATGACAAACACAGGGGCGGCGCCTGTGGCTCAGTGAGTAGGGCGCCGGCCCCATACGCAGAGGGTGGCGGGTTCAAACCCAGCCCAGGCCAAAGTGCAACAAAAAATTAGCTGGGCGTTGTTGCGGGCGCCTGTAGTCCTAGTTACTCCGGAGGCTGAGGCAAGAGAATCGCTTAAGCCCAGGAGCTGGAGGTTGCTGTGAGCTGTGTGATGCCATGGCACTCTAC